>RPOG01000841.1:0-225305 GCA_008086565.1 Thalassoma bifasciatum
CATCAGGGGTCTGCCTCTGTGCCTGTTTTTCTCCAATACAGCTACCTTGAGCACACCCTGAAGTTTTGCGTCCACAAGCACAAATATCGACCCTGATCTGAGACTTGGCTCGTTTTATCCCTGAGTGTAGAAAGCAAACTTGTTCTCTCTGATTTTCTCTCATCAGCTGCGTTGCTTTTGCGGTTAGGTTTATATTTGGTTCTTCACCATCCAAAGGCATCACTTCAAGTTTTGCTTGTTAGTTACAACGCTGTTTCACGAAGCACTTACTGGTGGAGACATCCCACAGGAGGCAATTACAGCCCATTCTATTTCACAATTACTGTGATCATCCGAGTAGATGGCACAGCTTTTGGAACAGCTGGGGCGAATAAATCAAAGCTGTGAGAGCAGAGCAGGTGGGATACAGTGAAAGGAACTTCTGCTTTAGATTAGGGCTTTACTGTGAAGAGGAAGGAACAGGTGAAGCCATCACTCAAAGCCAAGAAAGTGTGAAAATCAATAAGTCTGGGGATTCAAAAGGTGCCAGTTAAAAGAAGGAAGTGGCATCTGATGTGAGTCTGTTCAATGAATGAAATATTTATTTACCAGTCACTCTTTACAAATCATCTATGACAAAATTCAAAGATATCAAAGATGGAAAAATAGTATCCTTGGATATTTATGTTTTCACACTTTCAGCTTGACTAATTTTTTAGAAATTATCATTTCATTTGTAATTATTATTTTTTGTTATTATTATTATTATTAGTAGTATAACTTTTTTTTGGAGGGGTGGGTTAAAGTAACGGTTCACATAAAAAAATCTTAAGATATATTTATAGATATAGAATTGCTGCTCTCCCCCAATTATATTTGAGCTTTTGAAGGAACCACAATTTTACATGACAGCATTGGCTTCATATTTTTACATCAGTGGTTGCAACTTATTCGCAAACAACACTTCAAAATAATATTGACAGCTAATGACTTCGCTTTCTTTCTCAATCAAATGATGTCCATAACTAAAACTTGTAACTAAAGTTGGACTGTTTTTTAGTTTCGGCACAATTCATGACTGTACTTCTTCCTCCCTCAGTAGATCTTATCATGTTTGAACTGTTAAACATTTAAAGAACGGGTAATATGTTTTCCCATATTTTAAACAAGGACACAGTAACGATGCTGGATATCTGTACTAAAAGCATACAGATTCTTAAACAGTTCATTATTTAGATATTGTGGAAACTCTTCTGTAAGCTGCAATGGCCCATCCAAATGATAGCACAAGATCTTCCAGAGATCTTCATGAGACTCACTGAAACGATGAGGCCATTGCATGAGGGTCTCCTAACTGGTGTAAGTAGACATGTTCAAGAGATGGACCTCAATCATCAAGGTTTACCCATAGCTCTGACCTCCACAGGCCTCCTGAGGGATGGCCAATAACAGGGAAAGAGTTTGTAGAGTGAGAGCCTCAATTGAACTTAAAACTGGAATAGAGGGTTTCTGAAACACCTGAGTGAGAAAAGCAGATGTTTATGAATGTGTAAAGCTACTACAAGGATACCAGAGGGACATTATGGAGTCTTTAAAAAAGTGCAAAGCCTCCACGTCAAGGTCAATTACACATCATATTTAATTCACTTTAGTTCTAAACTCTTATGTGGATATGCTTGCTGAAGCAATTGAGCCAGAGAGGTAAGGTTGGTTTCTAAGAAACTTCTATTTATTGCATAACTGGATTTCTAAAAGGCTCATCCATAAATGTCAACAAGCATGTGTTTACTGTCAGTACGGCTGAGGGGATGACCTTCACAACCCATAAGTGCTTCGATGCATAGGGCACTCATCCTCAAGGTCTCCATTTCCCTACGTTCCATTAGTGCTTCACCACACACTGTTCTTCCCCTGTATCAGGAGTCACATGGGAATTGTGGGAAAGGATGAAGCGGTAGAGAACTAGGCCCCTTGAAAAATGGTGATGATATACCTCTGACATGTAACTGAAACACTTATCTACATATACAGACTGAACCACCCTTTCTCTGCCCAAAATAGTGAACATGTGCTATCAAATATTCAGACTCAGGCCTATTCGGAATATTTTTCTGCATATTCCCAGAGTTCGCTTCATTTTATCCGGTACACCGCCCCATTTATACAAACAGCTCACTTCTGTGAACAATGAGTTTCTTTTAAATAATACATAAATATAAAGTATGCAGACAGAGTTGAAAGCTTCGGTTACCGTCCGAATGCACGTTGGATTCACTGGATGAAGCTCTGAGTGCAGAACAAGGTTTTGACATTACATTGTCTGGAGATTTCAATGTGATTTTTTTAAAAGAATAAGAAATTCAATATGCAACTTGTTGATAAGAGAGGTCAAAAGAGTAGAGTGTAATGAGCAAAGAACTGTATTCTTGTGACTTTTGGATTACTCAACAAGTTCAGTTTATTTAGAATAAATAAGGATTGACCAAAGGATAACGGATCATTGTAGTTTGTAACACAGGAAAACAGACTGTAACAGATTATAAAGCTGTTTGTTTTAAGCCTGAGCATAAAAGCAGACTATGTAAAGCTTGTCATAAACAAGACCGATCTAGTTTAAACAAGCACAGTAGGTTTTCAATGCTTGAATGAAAGACAACTTTAACCATAGTCAAGATCTCGAATAAGTGCTGAACAAATCACGGGGTCATAAAACATCTTCATAAAAATGACACAATGGACAGATTTCTGTGCTGATTTTGACTTTTTCAAGGCTATGGTCTTAAACTTTTGATCAGCGGTGTAAATAAAAGCATACTAGATTAAACCCCGCTATAAGCCACTGAGTTGTATCAGGGTCATAGACTGTATAAAACATGGACGTAGTCTCTGTGATGTCACTCGTCTGTGTCTGCAGCCGAGTTTTGAAGCAAAACAGCTGGCGCGGCCATATTAGAAATGGGACTGGTGACAAGTCTGAACTCACAGCCATTGGGCGACTGTCTGTCACGTGATCTGAACTGTGCCTCTGATTGGACAAGCTCTCAATCTCAATATCTTTCAAACAGCCGTGTTAGAACAAAATTAACCCCCCTGTACAGTGTGTGCAAAATTTGCGATCCTAATTAAAAAAGACAGTTTTTGTATCAGGCTGTAAATACGATAATTTCAGCTCTGAAAACAGCTTCTTCTTTTTTTTTTCCTTTTTTTTTCGCTTGATGTGTATGTAGCCCCATGTCAAATAGTCTAATAGCAAGTACATAACATCAAGTTGGTGGTCAAAGGATGTCCTGCTTGCAATTAAGGAGCCATTGAGACCAAATTAAAAAAAAATATGAATGACGAAATAACTCCTCCAATGTTAGTGATGCTTAAAAATATAAGAGGTTGTATAAAGCCAGCTGTGACATGTGCATGACTTTTTGAACTTTGAACTTCATCTGCTATTTATGGGTTAAACTGGACAAACTGTAAGAAAAGTATCTGCACTGCATCAGGAGAAATCATCACACTGACCGAGTAGGGGGCAGGGAGATCTAGGTTTCTGGACTTTGTGAAGCTTGTCTTCCTTTATCATACTCATGTGTGCAGAACAAACCCCACATGATGTGTCATGTCATTATTCACCACCAGGGCCCAATGAGCGGGCAGCGGCAGCATACTGCTCTATATCCAGCATTATCATAGAGCAGGGGACAACCTGAAGGATGTAAGTGCATGTGTGTCGAGAGAGAGAGAGAGGGAGAGGGAGAGAGAGGGAGAGAGAGTGAAGGGAGGCGGAGGTGAGCAAATGAGCAAGCAAGAGAGAATTTCCTTGTATGAAGGCGTTCAACATCCCTGCGAGGTATTTTTAGCATTGTTTTCCACAGCTTCAGTCTGTTTTCCAGTCTGAGTGTAATTCTAGTTTCATGTCACACACATGTAAATGCTCACACACAAATACACACACATACGAGTGTATTCAGTTCCTTCTGCTCTAATGGCGAATTGTCACAGGCCTCTGATTGTCCCAAGCAATACATCATATTCGCTTGCCACATCTGAAATATTCATACCGTGTTAATGAAGCATTGCTACCTAAAAAGACACACATGCAAGCAAACACACACATGCACGCACGCAGGAGTTTAAGAGACTGACTGGGACTCAACATGCCTGTGTGGGAAACCGTGTAAGCATTCAACTCATGACTTTATGACGCAGTTAAGCCCTATTTCTTTTAATCTACAGCTCTATGACTAGCCAATGCATAACCAATGAGAAAGAAACGTCATGGTGTGATTGTCATGAAAGACTATTTCACGACTGCAACAAGACTCAATATATTATGATGTGTTTGTTTTTATTAAGCTGATTTTTTTAGAGTAAACAAAGACTTTAAATATGTAAAGTCATTGAAAGCACTAACATTTTGCCAGGGGCTGTACACCGGCAAAGTAGTGTGGGTTGTTTATTATGTTAATGATAGAAGCTTGAGTTCAGGTTTTTCCCAGTGCAGCTGTATTCAAAAGAAGTCGTCAACAACATCCCTACATGTGAACTTATTTGGTTTAAAGAGGGGGTACCATGCTTTCCCATATTTAAGACATGTATATAAAGTAACGATGCGAGATACACAGACATAACATCAGTTATAGGCTTTAATATCATTGTAGTTCTCCCAGCCAACAAAGGCAAATGTGCTATTTTGCTATTAAATAAGGGATGTTCATACTAATACATTTCTAACTAAAACCATACACTGGAATATGATTTAGTCTGAGGGTCCGAACACTCTGAGACACGTACATTGTAACATTGTGGAATGAAAGTTAGCAGGCTTTCAGGTTAGTTCTTCAAAAGCTGAAGGAAAACTCCTGTGGTGACTTTTAAAGGGTGAGAGAAAAGATGGCCAAACTTCAACTTCTGTCCCAATGAGAAAGCAGAAAGGTGACACTTGCTGTATTGGGAGGAGGATGAACGATGAGCCGGTGTGTAGTGTGCACGAGTGAATTCACAGCGCAGGTACAGCACCGATCAGCATCACAGTCTCCACAAATTGACCAGGATGAAGTTTAAAGTTAATATAAACCACACAGAGTGACGGGGGCGCCCCTGCTTGGGCTGATCTTATGCATGTATGTAAACCTGGAAATAGCATTAAAAACAAACGAGTTGTCCCCTCCATGACTCATGAGATATTATGAGATATTGTGCATGAGCCTCATTAGAACAAATAAAACATACATTTAGATGATAATACATGTGTGAACTCTGGTTAATGATCACACTGAGCATGGAATTGTTTTTCTCCTGTAACAGTTTCAGCCATATTACACACCTGTCTTAAATATGTGTGCATCGGTGCGGTACTCCACTGTGCACGATACAAAGAGCTGAAATAGAAATGCCTCACCATGGGGAGACCTTTGTTGTCTTATACAGTCTATGGTGGCGACAGAAATGACATGAATAAGATAAGTGCGTAAGGACGCTAAGTTTGTTTAATGAATGAAAAAGACGAAGACTTCTTCAAGAGAAAAGAAAACCTAAAAGGAGTTTTATTTTGATTTCATGCAATACAGAAAAAATGAAATGAAATAAATGTATATTGAACTTTTATTTGTCCAGGTAAATGACCCATTGAGATCATGACCTCTTTCACAAGGGTGACCCGGCCAAGAGGCAGCAGCATCATATGAAACAAAGACAACAGGAAACAAGAACAACAAAAATTGAAATAATGCAATAAAAGCAATTTGATAAATAAAGTACAGGAGTTATTTTGACTAACAGTTTAAGAACACAGGCACTGTTCAATGGAATCCTGTTGTCAGTTTCTTAAGAAGAGCAAAAGGCTTCCAATGAAACTAGTCCTTGTTTATCCTGGCCATCAAGTGGGGGTGGAGGTTGTTGTTTGTGGGGGGGGGGGCATGTAATGCTAGGGAAAACACTGGCATTTTTCAAAATTTAATTCCTTTGGCAACTGGATGTGGTCAAAGTTCTTGAAAATGTTTTGCCTTTCATCTGACAAGTATCTAAGCACCAGTATAGAGACTGAAACTTAAGCCTCCATGATTCATTCGTATGCTGCTGCATGTTATGGTCAAATGAGAATAGATGAACTGGTATCACAGAGAGCTGTTAACATCCTCTGGCATTACTTCTGCTTTGCAGTCTCCCCATGAAATGTATATTAATGAGAAGTGCCAAATTTGAAATGAACTGTAACCTTTCCTTTTTCATCCCCCCCTTTTAGATCCCGGTCATGACGGGGGCCTTCATGGACTCGTCGCCCAATGACGACTACAGTGGCGAGCACTCGCTTTTTAACTCCTCGGCCAGTGTCCACGCCGCTGCCTCGGCTGCCTCAGTGCACGGACAGCCAGATGAGTCGCAGTCCATGTCCAGCGATGCCATCTGGCTCTGGATCGCAATAATTGCCACCATTGGAAACATTGTAGTTGTTGGTGTTGTCTACGCCTGCACTTTCTGATGAATGTGTGCTAACAATGAGAAATGCACCAACACGTTGTGCTTTTCCCAGATTTCTGGACCCAGGAGTGAGGCCAGACTTTGTAAACAAACACGCAAACTCCCTTTCTGTGTC
Source organism: Thalassoma bifasciatum (assembly GCA_008086565.1). Lineage (NCBI taxonomy): Eukaryota > Metazoa > Chordata > Actinopteri > Labriformes > Labridae > Thalassoma > Thalassoma bifasciatum. The sequence goes on from RPOG01000841.1 coordinate 6,566, forward strand.
TCTCTCTTTCTCCCTCTCTCCTTCACACCTGGCTTTTAGATCAGTTTTGGCCCCTTAGGGTGAGGAGTCATGAAACTAGACAATGACATATAGACTCCTATACTTCTTCATCACGGGGAGAGACCAAGCCTTGGCTGCATTTGTTGGCACCAAATGGTTTTGGCTGCTACAAATGGAAGTTCAGAAAGAGGCTTTTGTGTACAACAGCTCTTTGGTTAAAAACAGAAATGTGAAACCTGCACCCTCAAGCAAGAATCAAACAAACTCTGTGTTTCTGTTTTGCTTTTTTTTTTGTTTTTGTTTTTTTTTCAGCTTAAGTTTGTTTCCATGTTCCTCCTCAGACAACAACCTCACTTGTAATGCAGAGGTGGAAGGGAGATTAAATGGAGCTTAAGATTCGGGTTGATCCAGGCCATCTCAAACCATCACCAGATAGTTTTAAAGTAATTCAGGGCAGGGCTGTTTAATTATGTGGCTGAAGAGAGATGGTGAATGTTAAAACATTTACTAAGTGCTGAGATTATTTTCATGTGAGACAGCTCTGAGCTCCACAAAGAAAGCTCACTTAAGGACTGATCTGGGAATGAAACATGGTATGGACATTTTTTACTTGTGGGATCTCTTGTTTCTTTACAGTTTTACCATCAGCAAAGCTTTGACTATCATATAATCCATTAGAGGAAGACACTATCTGAAAAGCTGTACCAGTTACCACAACAGGGAATAATTTATAGTGAGATATGTGATTTGAAACTAAGTCAACTAGTTGAAACTGATGGATTTTGTTGTCGCCAGGGATTAAATCATGGTCTGTTCAGCTATTTTTAGACATGATCTACACATGCTAACTTTATACAATTAAAGCACAAAAAGAATCTCATGCCTACCTTACTTACCAAAACTGATTACTGTTTCTAGTTTTTTTCTTTATAGTGCAGCTTGTTAAATTATTTATCATGTTGATATGAGCTGTGTGGGTAGAACACATAGGCTGAATTGAGATGGTTTGCTGTCAACTGACTGACAGGGATCGGTAGCGTCATGTAGCTAACCTTCACCAATATGTTCACAATCACAGGGTCAAAACGTACTTCTATACTATCTTTGATTGTGTATAGCCGTTTTGTTTCAATTTGGGTGCAAAGACTTATGGGATAGTTCAAACCACTCTGGATGCTTCTGTTGTATCTTCAGCAGAAACAGAGGGACACCTTGGACGGCCACTTTTGGAGGAATCTTCAAGTCAGGACAGCCCTCACTGTGCCGCAGTGACGCCTCCAGTCTTCAAAAGCAGCTTTTGAACACTGCAGCCCTTGAGTTGAAACATTATTATTTATACTGTCAGCGACAGATGATGTGAGAGTCTGCTGTTGCAGATGTGTAAAGGCAAATGTGGAACATTTTCCTACACATACTATTGTTAGTGAGGAAAAGATGCCTTACTTTCAAATGAGATTTTGTTTCGAAGCTGCCCCCCTAAATTTGTCTCTGTTCAGTAAATTAGTTTCCTGTTGTAGCAGAATCTGGAGGCAGCTGTCTCCATGGCAACTAATCCTCCCTCTAATTGGGAGCAATGACTTCTACTCAGAGACTCAGGCATTAACCTGCAGTCACGGATGCTTTTTATGCTCTTTATTCAGGGCATTACAAATCCACAGGAAACTCAACACTGCTTTTAAACACATGTTGCATCCGCTAACCTATAAATGTGATTTGTGCTTGGCTTACACTGTTTTAAGTAACTATAGGAGTACAAAAAAATGTTTATAATAATGCCTTTCTTTATAATGAGGTCAGCGAGTAATTTATTTATTTGTCAATTTTTGGTATTTGTCTTTATTTCTCATACAGTTTAGAAGGTGATATAGATATGTTTTAGGATGAACTTAGCAGAGCTGCCCTGTATATACTGGACAAATTAAAATCTATGTGTGAGTTACAAATGGAGCTGACTGTATCAGCTTTACTTATAGAGGAACTAGGACAGACTCATCTTCATTACTATGATTTTAAGTTTTCAAAAAACTTCTTAATCCAATATTTTTAATAACTGGTCAATGTAAAAATAATGTAAGTAGACATGTTGTAATCCACATATACAATGCTTCTTTTGTAAAGATATATCCTATTAAAATTTCTGTATAGATGCACTTTGTTGTTCTCTTTTGCCAGAGAGGTGAACCTGTCCACAGAGACTTGTTCTCAGGACCCGGGTGTCAAATGAAGAATGTTTCACTGGACACATTCTCAGCTAAAACCAAACTTTTGCCTTTTGTACACAGTGCTTGATCATGCACGAAGGTGTTACAGCTCCATCTTCTCGCTCCGCCTGAATCACCTGGCGTTGCTCCTGGTGTAGCCTGCCCCGCTGACAGACAACAACAGTCGCCGCTGAACATTCAGGTGAGATTGATGCTAAGCTGAAATAGTGCCATCTGTCATTCTGACACAGGTACAAGTTGTTCTGAAGCCATCTGGATTCGCTCCTCTGTGGATCCCTGCAACCCGCCTTTTCCCTTCTGTCCTCAGCCTAGTTCTTCTGAACCAGGACAGTGAAGGAAGTATACAAAACTAACAGTGTTTCTATACAGACATGCTCCTTTGAGAATTGAAGGTTGGTATGACAGTTTGCTTTAACTCTTAAGGCCTTTATCACCATGCAGCTCGCTTTGATGTTCCAGATAAACAATGAACCATGCTGATCTGTCACAGTCTTAAAGAGCTGTTGGTAAATCAAGCCGCTCTAAAAAAGAAAAACCTTCACATTGATTTTGCTGCCTGCTATGACTTCCCTTTTCTGACTCAACTGTGGGGAAAGTCCCCTGGGTGTCTGCATCGGCTGAATCCAAGAGATGAGGGAGCTCCCCACAGAGAGCAGGATAAAATGGATAACCACTGACCTTGTCTATGCTAATCTATGCTAATGAAGGCTAATTATGGGATTTTCAGGGGAGGCTTTAAGAGAAACGTACCGCATCTATGACGTCATCTTGACTGTAAGTTCTGTGCATGAAAATGTCATTAACTCAAAAGCAGTCTGAGATTAATTGGTCTGAAAGTATGAAGATGGAAGAGGAGGAGGTCATAAAGCGAGGATGTCTGACTCCTCCTCTGCTCGCCCCCAGGGTCTAACAGGATGTAACACTTCAGCCAAACCCGTCCAGTACAGAGTGACAGCTGGGTGATGAGGTGCTGGGTGTGCTTATACATGTCAAGCTGCTGCGGCACATTTTGTCTGAGTGTCACTTCACGGGCACAGACTGAGTCTATACTTATCCTGGGCTTTAACAAGCGCTTCACGTTCTAGTTGATGGGTCACAATAATTGTTCTTGTTTGTGATGAAACATGGCAGCAGTAGGAGGAGGTGATAAATACAGCTGCTAAGATTTTCACTCCAGAGTTTACACCGACGCTTCAATTAAGTGATTTGTTTAGGATGAGCGTTCACTTGCATTAAACACTTAATTACAGTAAAACATGCAGTCACCCAGTCCAGCCTCCTAGTTGATTTAGTTTTTGGTTGGATGGATTCAGGTGGTTTTTTAAAGTGCTGCCTATTGAGATATACTACTGAGGAAAGGAACGAAGAAATTTGCATTCCTCTTGGTAAGCAATAAGGACCAAGATGTGACAGTGTTTAAACCTGAGTCATAAATGTCACATGAAGAAGTCTTTGCTAAAAATTTCTATTTAGTCTTTTTTATTTGTTTACTATGTACCACTGGCTGCACAGGATTTAATGAAGTGAAGGGAGTAAACGAGTCTCTGAAATCCGCTTCATTCAGATTTCCTTTCATTTCAATTTAGAAATGGGTGAAGAACTGTTAATGACTCTCATTCTGATATTTGCTCTACAAAACTCTACATGTTCCTTCTTGACAGGTCCTAACCCAATACTCCTATAGTATTATTAAAGGGCCAATGATGTGAGGCCTATTTTTTCTGTCTGACTGAATTTTTCCGTTGAAAAGAAACTCAAACTACATAAAAAGGCAAAATGTATGTTTTTATACGTTCCACATACACAAAACCACTCTAACTGCTCTGAACATTTTAGTTATTGTTCATTTTTCTGCTATCTGAAGGGTCAAAAGATCATGTCCAGCCTCAACTTCTATTTGGACAACCAGTTTAAAATCACTATAACCCAATTTAAATATATCCATTGCCCCATTTGATATAATTTCTAACATGTTTTTCATTTACTTTATAATCCAAAATTATAATCATAATTATAATTATTATAATTATAAAGATGTACTGTATTAAAATTGTACTTATATTTCCATCATGACATACCAGTGAGTGTTCTATAAAAATGTTCATATCATCTGGAGCAACCATCAGGAAAACACAAATTTGGGACTTTGATTTTGAAACCACTTCAAGGACAGAATATTTGGTCAACCAGACACTCCTGTGGAACACAGTGAAACACCTGGAAGGTTCTTAAGTTTTTCTTGTATTTGCAAATAAACCTATTTTTTAACAACTGTAATGTACAAGCCATTTTTGAGTATCATGTGGGGCGACTGTTCCAATATATTATCTATAAGCTTGTCCTTCTTAAATTGCTTATGTAATTACTGATGCTTGTTGAACTTTTAATAATGTTAAAGAAATATATTAATTTTGAGACAGTGGTCGCCCCAAATGACGTTTTTCAAGGCTGTCCTTTTGATTCAATTTTTAAAATAACGAAATCTCTTAACTGTTTTTCTTTCTTTTTTGCATAAATGCATGTGCATACTAAATTACAAATGTTAGTATTTTTATTTTCAGGGTATAAATGTTTGAGTAGCAGGGAGCTGAAGTAAAAAATTGAATCATTAACCCATAGTAAGCATGCTTGTTGCGGCACAACTGAGGATTCTGGAAATGCACAGGTTTTCTGTGAATTACTGTTGATTAGTTTTCTGACTCAAAGGTTCAGGCTCTCATCCCGGTCAATAATGAGCTTTGATCACTCTGCTTCCTGCTTGAGCTAACTTTCCCAGAAAAAGACAGTTTTTTTTTTTTCTCAGCAGACCAACAGCCTCCCTCGTTGATACGGTACGAGGTGTAACAGCATCTCGTAAACTATGCTGTCTTTGTACAATCTGTAATCAACTTTGACGTTTGGATGATGAATGTCTCTGATGGTTTTCAGTGCACGAGCAGGACTGACTTTTATTCTCTGGTCCTATGACTGTGAGTAACAGACAGCTGCCAACACACTACAATAGAACTGACATTGTGTGACCGCCTCTTAATAACACATCAGAGGGCTTTAAAGAGGTTGTGAAAAAAATAATAGATACAGGATGGACTGCTACTATGGCAACAGCCAGCTGTAATAGATTTAGCACCACCTTTGGCTTCAGGAAGGCATTTCTGGAGCTCAATTTTGCTTGTTTCTTCCTCCTGTTTCTTTCCTGCTGTCTGGCTTTTTCACCCACAAATACACCCACAAGTACAAGCTTCTAAAAATGCAACTCATCACTGTGGGATGTTACAGTTACCCATCATATATCTCCTTATTTTCATCTAATATCAGTAAATGAGCTCAGAGTACCACCTACATCCCGAACTAGCCAGAGCAATTAAATAAGATGATGTTACATGAGCCATTTGTGATTTGATTGTATTACCAATCTTGCAAAAGTTGGCACAGAGTAATATTTCAGACATCCCAAACAGGATACACTTGTTAAGTATTAGACAACATAAAAAAGGAAAGTCACATGTGACTAATTTCCACACAAAGCTTCTTTTTCTACCTTCAATCAGGAGGGATGGTAACCAACGTGTCAAGTGTGACAGGGAACAGAGAGTTTTTAATGCGATCCCCGGAGCTCCACCACCCCCTGATGCTGCAGCAGCCACGCTCAAGATGCTTCATTACTGTAACTCCATGATGGGAGCTCAGCATCACCCGCCATCCACAAGGCAGGAGCCCTATTCTTTTGATTTAGTGATGCTGTTGAGTGGATGACTATTCTCTCACCAACACACACTCCGTGACACTTTCCCATGAGACGGGAGGACAGATGAGCATCCGTCTTTGCCTGTCATCTAATACAGAAAACATCCTTAGAAAAGAAAGAGGGGATTTATGGGGAAGATGCCCTTTGAGCAAGATTGATTCAGCACTGCCAATTTGTGAAAGCTGGGTTTCTAAGCCTATTACTTTAATAATCATTTCATGAAAACTTCTTATGGATTCAACTAAACTCCCATAGTTGGCAGCATTTGTCCCAGCTCTCTCATGCTTCCCATGCTGTTCCTAATTATGGGTTTGTCAGTCTGTTTTGGGGCGTGGCCACCAGGTTCCTGCTGCTCATCCTCCAAACTTCAGCCTCATCTCATTCATCAAACCTTGACAATGTTTAACCCCTGTTTATCCCTTTAGAGATGCCAGATTTAGATTTCTCCTTGTGGCAACAATGTGGCTGAATTTCCCAGCTTGTAAGCCAACTGGTGTTTTGGTCTCCCCCCTCCCTCCTCCTGTGCTGTAAATCAGGCCGCATGTCTCTGCCAAATACCCAACACACTCAAACCCCTTCGATACACCAGTCTCCAAATATTCTGGAGCTCTGCCGCCATTTTTATCCAAGCTGCCTTGTTGGAGCCCAATATGTAACAATGACCTAAAATGTAATTTTAAAAAAGTGATAAAACCCAAAATGTAACAACTGACTCAAAATTGAACAACTTGTTACAGTTTATGGCTAAAAGTCATTATGTTTCAGGCTCAGCATCTGTTACATTGTCGAGTAGTTGCTACATTTAGGGTTTCACTCCATTTTTTTAATTTCATTTTGGGCTCAGCCCTTTTGTTAAATTATCAATCAGCTGTTACATTTCCCATTTTATTTCATATTTTCAATAAAATTTGGGGTAGTTGTTACCAATCGGACTAACATGCCTTCACAACATAATCTCTCACGTACCAAATGAGGGAAATGGCTTTGTCAGCTGGTCATCCTGGCTCGGGTTCTGTTACAAAAAATGCAAAAAAAAAAAAAAAAAATCAGGAAATGAACCAGGGTAAATAATGCCACGTTGTTCTTCTTTGTCAATTCTAGGTACAATTTTATTTACATTCGCTGCCATGCTCATTGTTGTTCTGAGTTGCAGGTTGTTCCATTGGAGGCAGTCTAATCAGGAATTGTAATATTGACGTGTTTTATGATTAAGTTTCCAGATTGAGGAGACTGGTGCAGTTCAGAGTGATATTATAGTCTTACTTACGCCACACTCTTGAGAATTATTTGGAAAGTACTCAGTAATGATGAGCCCCAACTCAAGTCATGACCCCTAATCACAGGGGAGGCAAATTGGGCCCTAAAGCGAGTTTAAGTTTCTGTGGCCAGCAAAACCTCTCTGATCTTAAAACATGATAAAGCAGGTTTGATGTTTGATCTTTAAGCAGGATCCAAGCTGAGGGAGGTTCATTCTGAGTCTCTTAAATCAGTTGTGTCCTACGTTACCACGCCACAATGACTAGACATCAGCATGCAGAACATGCAGCCTGTCACCATGGAGACTGACATGTATCACTCCAGCTGCACCCATCAGCCGTGCTATTTCCCTGGTCGATGGCCAAATTTGAAGTTGAAACCACTCTCCAGGGCTAATAGACGAGCCGTTGAACAGGGAGCCGGATGAGTGAAGAGACGGACGCTGGGACTGACAGAAGATGACAGGATGAGTGAGAGGAGGAAAAATGAGAAAGAATGAAGAGGGAAAGGATCAGAATTAAACGTGGAAACTTGTGTCTATTTCTCTGTGTGGTGATGACTGTGTGACAGGTGTTCTCTCAGAGCCAGGCAGACATTGATTAAAGTTGATCTGCTGTACCTGAAGCACGCTGACACATTGGTTGGAGACACTATTTCCTGATTTTGCAACACCAGATTTTAGGATTCTTGACACCTGAGAGACATGTCTGTGAAACTTGAGTGCTATATGAGGTTTAAAACTGCAGTTAAAAGTACACATTGGAGGGTACTGGATGGTGTGTTAAATAGACAATTAGCATATCTGATGACAAAATACTGTTTCTTTTAGTGCTGTCATGTGCACATGTGATTTCAAAATAGTCTGACTACCCTTCAAATCCACTTTTTTGTTGATTTCCCAGGCTCACCGCAGTCTATATTTTCCCCAGCAGAGGGAACTAAACAAATTCAAAATAGTGATCAAGGATGAACAGTATCAACACATGCATCCTTTCAGATATAAATGATACGGAACCAGAATCGACTCAAAGTGCAGACCAGGGTTTTGTGCAAGTTATAAGATCTATTGCTCTCATGGCATTAAATTTTTATTTCATATCAATTTTGGAAGAGTGAATTTTGAAACATGTTACACCTTTGTTTTGTCTCCTGAAATATTCCCTTTTTGGACAGAGGGGATGTTTTAGGAGTATGAGTAAGCGACACAGAGTCACTCTTTTCTCTGTAAGTATCACTGAACTGTCACAAGCCATTCTGTGAAACAAGCCGTTGTCTCTTTTTTGGCCCTCAGAGGCTTTTGTGGCTATGCTCTCTGCCAGTCTGCATCAGAGAGAAAAGAGACTCTGAGACACTGACTAAGACAAAACATGACTGTCATCTGTTTGTTTCACATTTTTATCTAACATAAATAGATGTTTGTGAGAAAAAGCCCTAATGTCTTCTCACATGAATCACATCTCCACCTGTGGTTGATCAGTGTGGAGCTGGTTTGTTACCATTGTGTTACCACTAACAGGGCAAATCTACAGGTAAAGTATAAAAGTGCTTTGTATTTAAAATGGCAGTGATGGGTTTAGATTTCTGACTTTTGAAATATCTTCATCAAATCATGTTTGAGTTTCATTTCAGAGAGATTTTAATTTGTTTCTATTTTCCCCAATAATTTACTCCAGTTAGACTCTGGTTGGTGTAAAAGAGTCTTTAATTAACTTTCTTTAATTAAGGATTAAGTGATTCATCCATTAACTTCCTTTCTTTCTTTCTTCATGTTTTCTTCTTAATGTCCTCTTTCTGTCTCTTATTTTTTCTTGCCTTGTCTTTCATTATTCCTGTTATTTTTATTTCTTTGTTTTTTTTCTTGCATTCCTTCATTAATTTTCTTAAAAAGAAACCCTGATGTGACACATTTACTCGTCAATCACAGAGCTGACACACAACTCTTCATGACCACACTCACACATGTGTAATTAACCCTGTGGTGCATAGTGGTCACTGCAGTGGACACCTATTTAAAAGTTAATTGCTCCTAAATTCAATTGTTCATGTGGTGGAAATTCATATCAACCTGTGTCAGGATATTTTTATTCTTCTTAGGGCCTGAAAAAATGTTTTCAATTCTTTTTCCAAATATATTTATATATTTTTAAAAAGTTACAGACAAACATTTGAGGGTAAAACAGCATAATAACTATAAAATATTCAGTGTTAAAATGGATGACAGAGAGTTAAAATGCTTCGCTTGGCATTAAAAAAAAGATTATTCATGAAATAACAAAAAGAAAAAAAAGAAAAGAAGTCAAACATAAAAAATAAGTCATATTTACATTGAGTTCACATTGTTTTAAGTTGAATGCTCAGTTACAAATATTTGGGAAAAAAATGGAAAACTTTTTTTATGCTTTAAGACAAAAACACTCAAGGGAAAAATCCTGATACTGGCTTTCATAATTCATGCATCAGATGGTTAAGATTCCCCATTTAACCTGATGTTTTTGGGAGTAAGCCATAAAACCCAGAGAGAACCCCGGCATGTAAGGAGAGAACATGCAAACTCCACACTCTTGTTTCCACTGCCTTTCCAAAATCCTGTCTGGTCAAATTACAATTTATAACTCTTAAAGAAAAGTTTAAAACACACATCAGTCAGTTTTGTTGAGCTGTTGATCAAGCATAAACATTTGCAGTCCTTGATGTGATTCAGGGAAATTTTGCAATTTCACAACATGCGGTTGGAGCTTGGAAACATTTTTGAAATACATCAAATTGAAACTGTTAACACATTTTCCCATTTTTTTCCCCCATGAGGGGCTGAAAAATCACTTTTTCATTCTCTTTGCGGTGGGCTTTTCCCCCACTTTATGTCTTATTCAGCTCTCTAAACTCCAAACACCCACATCTGAAACTTGAGATTTGCAGCCTGGTCTCTGCACATAAACATGTTGATTCCACCACAGAGGATAGATGTTCTGCCTTGTCTTGTCTGACGATGTTGGTTGAGCAACACCACACTTGTTTTACAGTGCTTTTGATATTTTATTTGGGCAGTTGAATTACACAACAGCTTCCCCATGTGTTGCATAATGTCTTGTGATGCCTGGTATATGAATATAAAAAAGGATGTGGAACTGAATCCTATATTTAATCTCTGTTTAGGTTGCTCAAGATACATAAAAAAGACACATCAAGCTTTGAAACCAGAAAGCTAAACCAAAACAAGTCTCACCCACGCTGAACATGTTATCGCCAGCGTCTGTCTCTTTAACAGTAAATACAGTAATGTATTCAGTCTGTGAATTCTTGCCAGGAACATGTGGGTTGTGAATCTTGAAACTTTATTTTATTTCACTGTGATTTCTGAAGAAACTGTTTTGTGTTCCACTGCTGGAGGCATTAGTGGTGTCACACAGTGCTCGTCAATGTTGGGTTAGTGGTTTCAGAGCAGACGCCTGAGGTAACTACCAGCGTCAGGCCCTGCATCGGGTTTGACACCATCTCAACTCTCATTTTTATATTGAAAAAATATGTAGAGCACAGCTGTGAAAACAAAATGTAAACTTTACCAGAGCAGCTCTGCCTGGTTGTGTCAAGTCTGGGAGGTGTTATGAAACAGGGAGCATGGGCGGGAAACAGAGCTCGCAGCCCAGAAGAAAACCTACAGAGACTGGCAGAAGGAGACAGGAAATGAGCAGAGTGGTTTCAAAGAGGAGCACCGCCCCCTCGTCCAGACAATATTTGACATAGCTCATTACACACTACTGAGACATAACTAATGGCAGCAGACAGAGATGTAGTCTAGCTCCGTGATTACTCAGAATCTATTCACTTTGAAATGACTTGAAGATATTATTCACAGGATTCATCCATTGACAGGTTCTCTGTGAGGAGATGAAATGATTGGGTTAGAAGAGAAGATTAAATCCCACGTAAGGCAAAAGGATGAGGCCGCACGTATAAAAAAAATGCTTATTGTAGTTTTATTGTAGTAAATCAAATAAATCTCTAGTTCTCACATCAGTGGAAAATGTGGAAAACCCCAACCACAGCTCTCCTTGTCTGAAATGATATCCACAGATCTAACTGTCAACTCTCTCAGGCCCTGTTTTGTGTGTGTTATAAATAAAATCTTTACAAACACATAAATATAGAAACCATATGTGTGTGTTTGTTCATACCAACCGTGCACAGATGAAAATAACAGCGGGGTGAAAAACCAACAAAGAGCTGGTATGCTCTCTAAACTTTTTGGTGAAACAGTTGAGAGCATAGGCCAAAAGTTATTTCCAGGCTGCACAGCGTCCCGCCAAAATAAAGCACGAAACTGCCATGTCATGCGTTGTGCCTACTCATTAAAAAGAGAATGATTGCAGTTGATTTTGTAGCCTGAAAAGAAGTGCAGTGGAAAAAAATGAACGTCTGCTGTTGTTTTGGATAATATTATAATCATTTCTGCATGTTTTTTTCTGCCTAAATTATTCAGAGTTTAAAATCTATAATACTTAATAGCTAAATGTAAATTTTATAACCCTTAGAGAGGGGGTATTAGACCTGCCCATATTTTAAACATAAAGAAACAACATTTGGGTTCATACTGCACAGCTGTGCATTGATATGTTGTTGAAATCCCTGAATCCAAGGGGCAAGCCTTCAACACCAAGGTCTGCAAATAACTCGCTCTCAACATGTCCCAAAGGTAAGCCCTTATAGAAAGAGGCTGAAATATGACTTTGCTAAAACACCAGTGTGAGAAAAATATGGATTGTTATGAGCCATAAATCATGTAAAGCTACTACAGGGGTAACAGATAGAAAGTTTAAAGCCTTAAGAGCAAAATACCTCCTCTTTAACTGCACTAAACAGTTTCACCTTATCTCTGAACTGAAATTCAGATTAAGTTTCAGTCTCAGGTATTTTAGAAAATGTTTAGATTTCACAAATATATCATCAAAATTGCCAAATTGAAAACTCTGCTATGATTCTGTGTTATAGGTTCTAGTTAAAGGTAAAATACCACTGACTCCCAACAAAAGTGATATTGGAGCTATTGTCTTTTATCAAGGCAGCTCTTCAGTGAGACCATACAGACAACACCTAACAGAAAACAATACAAAACAGACTTGTAAAACATGGAAAGATGCTTGAGGAAGATCAAATATTATCTGAAACAAAACAAAGAAACCAGGGAGGCAACATTTATAGAAGTATTTTGAGAGGCTGGGTTTGTCAGAGCTTCAAGAGCTTATATCCTTAATGGGATAATTTATGGAACAAGACTTCTGACACTTTGTTGTGGAAGTACTTATGCCCTTTTGTTCACCTACCCATTTTACTTCATTGTAAATTTGAAGTGGGGTAAATGTGTTGCAATGGGACATTATTAATGGTGGGAAGTCAATACTGGACAATTCAATTATTCCTGTATAGATCGATCATTAAAACAGGAGAAAGAAATCATCTATCGAATGAGAGAACCAGTTTTGATTCTTATCATTTTGAGAAACAAAAAACAATGTTTGGACCACAGCACCAGGAAGTCTCAATACTTCCTTGCTGTTGGCTCGTATGAAAGAACACAGGCTTCTTTGGACCTGTACCATTAAAAAACAATAACTGAAGTAAGAAAACAGATGCTTTTTGGTTCAGTCTGACAACAGGAATCTGGTTCACAAGGCATCAGCCTAAACAAATGCTTTGTTGTGACGCTCAGGCCCCATAGGATCATCTGGCATGTAACACTAGTCTGCTAGTTTTATTTTATGTCTATATTTTATTTTATGTATATTTGTTATTGTTGTATCAACTTTTAATGTTGAAACAATGTTAATCATCCTGAGGGTCTGAGGTCCATAGCGCAAGACAGGAAGTGAGAGAACCAACTGGGCGTTTTACCTGGGAGAAGTCAAACTGCACCATATTTAGCACAGAAGGGAAGGGAAGGGTTTCATTGTTTAAGAAGTACTTTCCTCCAGATCATTTTAACTAATTAAATATACACCAGATACACCACAAAGACAACTGATAAACTTAATTTTTTTGTGTTACATCACCTCTCCTTTAACGTTTAACAGCTTTTTTGAAAAATTTTGCAGGCATTGATTTCAAAATGAGCAAATATTTGCACAAAAAACAACCAAGTTAATCAGTTTGAACATTAAATATCTTGTCTTTGTGGTGTATTCAATTGAATATAGTTTGTTTGTTTTACATTTTACACAACGTCCCAACCTCATTGGAATTGGGGTTGTAGTTTTTTTAGATTGGTACTGAGTAATATCACTTTTAGCCAGGGCTGGACGCAGAAGGACAAGAACACAGCTGTTGAAAATGTTTGTTTAATGGAGGCAGGTTAGACATTTCTGTCACCTCTAAGAGTGTGTGATCATTTTCAGTTTTGATTGACTTTTCAGCACCCCGGCAAGCAAATTTTTCCTGCAAGTTGAAATTAAAAACTCACATAAGAATGGGAATATGTTGAAAAGATGATACACATCCAAGGTTTTAACTTTATGTCTGCAAGAAAAATGAAAAACAAAAACAAATTGGCTCTGTGAGTCTTGAAATTGAAGAACAGTTTTTGCTGTGCTTATCAAGAAATTTAAGAAAAAAACACTTTTTAGGAAGCAAAAGTGGCATTTAAAGTTAAAAAAATTTGGCAACAGGAAGTTACTCTGCATTGTTTCAACATTACATTATTTTAAGAAAGGTCCAAGCACAGCAGAGACAAGCATTAACAACATGTTTATCATGTGATTATGACAAATCAGATCAAAATGTCAGCTCCTAAACCCCATGTGTTCTCCAATCAATGCTAACATGAAAACAGTTTTTGGTTTTAACAGCATTTCCCCATTTTAGCTGCACTGTGAGAACTTAATGTCTTCCAAATTGTCTTGTTATCCATACTGTTGCTGTCTCTGAGATGAATGGAAACCTCAGCTCTGACATAAGAACCGGTAACTGGTTTGATTATTGAGCGACCAGACCCCAACAAATGTCATTTGTGCCCAGTGCAGAAAATCGGATCTATGTAATTTGTAACATGCATCATAAATCTTGGTTAGTTTTATCAGGAAGAAATCGATTGTCTGTGCTGACATCACCCAGAGGGGTCTCAGTTTTACATAACAAAACACATAACACTATAAGATGTTGCAAATCAATAAATAAATAACACAAAGGGAGAATATAAGAAGAGTGCTGCTTGATGAACCTTGTTTTCACAAAATATCAAAAAGTCAATTATTATCTTCCACATACAGCCTGTTGAGAAAAAGCCACAAACAAACTATGAGTTCATCTGTAAAGATAAAAACACCTTTGCATTTTAATACTTGAAAATTCTTGGAAAAATGGCCAGTTTTGAATTTTGGCCCAACAACAAAGCGCTGGAGGAAAAAAGAGGAGACAAGGAAGAGAAACTTGCCAAGAGGAAGAAATATAAGGAAACAAAGAATACAGAAGTTTAGAGTGACCTTCAGAGGAAAATACAGCACTCTGAAGATGGAGCTCTGCTGTAGACTGGAAGTACCAAATATCATCATCACATTACCCTTCAAAGCCATAAAATGTTAGCTTTCCTGCTCTAGGTGAAGATAGGGCAGCTGTCATATGGTCACTTGTTCCGTTGCTTACTTGATACTGAAGGTTGCTTAGAGCTCAGTCCTGTGATGGGTGAGTCAAATCTGAGGAGCTAAAACACACTAAGGAAAACAAACAGGGAAATCATAACATAGATCCAGAAATGTGAAGAACCAGGTTCTCATGTTTTTGGATTGTTAGACAATTAAATAGTGTTTGATGGATTTAACTTCCAAAATAATTTCTATTTTTAGTAAAATCATGTGAGTAATGTTGGCCAAGACAAAGTAGTTTAAGATCATCTGTGTTAGTCACATTGTCTCTTATCTTTATTACATAGTGAAATAAATGGTTTAATAGGTTGAGTGTTCACTTCTGACTCAGAAACAAGGTGATTTCTCAGGTGAACTTTGACAACATTTTAAATGTACTTCTCAAACATCAAAACAGAAAGTGGAAATCCAGGTAGAAAGTGGGCTTTCGTATATTTTGGTCATGGTTAAACTACATGCAAAAGGCACCCTCCCTATGAGCATTTGGTGTTTTGTATTGTACTTTTTAAACTTTGGTTTTCTTTTTCATCATAGTGTTTAGACCAGAGCTGTGTACACACATTCACAAAAAATAATTTCTAGTTTGTCAACATATGTAGCCAACAGGTCAATTTTTCAACCCCACTTTCCCAGCAATTTGTCGTTGGAGTACCATGTAAAATTTCCACAAAAATCCAAGTTACAGAATAAGGGCACACAGCAGCAAAGAGCCAGCAAATGGACCGGAGTGATGGTTTGATGTAGTGTCAGTGGTGTGCACGGAGGGGGGCCTACAACAGTGGGAATAAGCATTCATAACATAGCAGTCATTAGGGTTTCCTTTGCTTTTGGAGCCAGGCCCAAGTGGACACTCAAGGAACTGCATTTTTTCACCTCAGGATTGATTTAAATTGGTTTCAAAGGTTGCTGCATGGCTGAGTTGAGAGACAGCACTGGTATCATTTGCCCTGTATCAATAAATAAGAAAGTCCCATCATGTTGCATTAATGACCCACTGAATGAAGTTTTTCCTAGTAATCACAGTCATGAAATTAATTCAGCTCAGCAAAGTAAGTGGCTCCATATGTACATTAATGAACTGGGCTATTAGCTCAACTTTAGTTTAACTATCTTTCAGTGCTTCCAGTCTAAAAATATCTAAGCTTAAGAAATGTTAAGAAGTTGCTTCATAGTGGAAAGAGTACATAAATGATGTAAAATTTGACCTAAAATGCGAGAATTTCTCCAACATGAGGCTTTGAGATCTTATTGGAATAAAACCATCCCACATCACAGTGTATCTACACAAAGACAGAAAGCCTCTTGAACTCACAGCTAAAGCAGCCATATATGGTAAACAAACAAACAGTCAAAACACATCTGTTCCTCCTACAAACATTTTTTTTTATCATACTAGAGCAAAGTCCTGAAACTCCTCCAACATAAGGTGACACATTTACAACAGGCCATTATCAAATCATAAAACATAGGGAAGTGCACATTACCAAAACAAGAGCAAGAACTCTGGGAATATTCTCTAAGAGGAGGGCAGAAAGAGAGGATACAGCCAGAGGTATGGCTCTTTAGCTGACATCACTATAATTACGGTTTCCTTGAAGTGAGCGAGTCAGACAGACTCAGTGGAGTTAGTCGCAGCACTCAGCAGTGGAGCATCACACGTGTGGAAATGACTCTTCAAACTACAAGGTAAGTAAGAGCTTCTTTTTGTTTTCAGACTCTGGAATATTTTAGGTTATGTCCTCTTGTGAAAGTGGGGAAAAACAGCTTAGAGGAATGTTGTGCCTTGAAGTAGATTTTCAGAAACAGTGTAGAGAGTAGTTGAAATACATCACTATGTAAAGGTTGTTCATTGAAAATGACTCGTCTCTAGGTAGCAGTTGAAATACAGCGGAAAAAAAAAAAGAAAAGAAAAAACTTTCCAGTAAAGAAATGTCTTTTTTCCCCTTTTTTGGAGATGTTTCAGTGTTTAATTTGTAACACTGACATCCAAAAACTGTTTGAGAGACAGTTTCTAGAGAACACTTGAGAAACATAAAGTCCATTTTCAGTTTTATTTTGCAAAGTGATTGTACTTTCTGCTAATAAGCCAAAGAAAACTAATCTGACTTAAAATCTTAATCCATCACTCTGATTGTTCCTCTTGGAGTTTTGTACATCTTTGTTTGTGTCATATATACAAAGAAAATGTCTTTGACCTCAGCGGGATGTATCATATGGTGCAGGGCAAAATTAAACACCCCCCAGGGAAAATTAGAGGGAACAGAGCCAAGCCTGTTGCTCATTATGGGGAAATTGTGTACTGTGGACAAAGTTATCGATCTATTGGATAAGACTTTGGAGAGAGGTGTAATTAGGTAAAAAAGCATGTACCCTATTCAAGACCCAGAGAGCTCAGAAGTGGACAATACAACACTTATTCATATGAAGGTCTTAATTTGGCATTCATCAAATGCAACTGATAATTTTGCATGTTTATATGGCGGTCTATTTTGCACTGGTGCACAATCAAGTTTACCGCTCAAAAACCAACCATGTGCAGAACTTGTTTGTATTCAAAGTTAAAAGTGAGGAAAGGGATGATGATGAAAAATATTCATTAATGAAACACTGACAATGAGATCTTGTCTGTTTTGTAGCACAAGCCTGATTTCACTTGTGTTAGAGCTTGTTAGAGGCAGATGTAGTGGTGGAAAATGAGATGCTGGATAGTGAGAAAACAGAAATTATTTCACAGATTAGACCCCCACAGTTTCAAATTCTCAGTTAGAAGGTGAGCAGACAATCTCCTGAGAAGTGGTTGAGAGACTGGTCTTCTTATACGCCAGGCTTGGTTGTAGATAGGAGGCATGTTCGCAGTGAAGAGGAAAGAGTGGGAAGTCTTGGCCAAGTAACAAGGAGGTGTGACTTCAGAATTATGGGCTGTGACTGTCCCTCACAACACTGCATGAATCCCAAAGCTCTTAATGCTGCTTGGAGGGCGGCAGATTGAGGAGAGAGCAGGTTTATCTGAGGAGCAATGAGAGAATACACAAGAACAGCCTTTGCAGAAGTCTTCTCGCTGACTGACACCCATGTTTAGGGTACCGCTCACTGATTGGCTAATGCAGCAGCTTCGACTTCTGTGAAACTTCACATCACCAGTTTCAATCAGATCAACCTTTCAGAAAAAGTGACACAAAAAAGTCTGCTTAAGGTCCTGGTTTATGGTTTTATTCAGTTGTTTGCATTGATGCAATAAGCATACCAGGACAGTGGTGGGGAACTCTGAGGAGGGCAGTGCATTTGTAAGTGGAACATAGGCAAAAAAGTAAATGGCTTTTTCTAAAAAATACAGAAACATTTATTCTTGTTGTCTTCTTTTATTCTTCACAGCGTGCCTCCGAGCTTCAGCACCCCTGCTTGGTCTGGGGATCTAAACGACACCAATGGCACTGAATGTTTTGATGAAGATATCTGGGAGCAGCTTCACAGCTGGCAGCCAGTCTACATCACACTCATCACTGTGCCTGGGATTGTTCTGAATGTGTTTGTGCTGATGGTTTTCTGCTTGCACAAGAAAGCTTGCACTGTGGCCGAGATCTACTTGAGCAACCTGGCAGCAGCCGACCTCCTCGTGTTGTCCTGTTTACCTTTC
This sequence comes from Thalassoma bifasciatum, assembly GCA_008086565.1. Lineage (NCBI taxonomy): Eukaryota > Metazoa > Chordata > Actinopteri > Labriformes > Labridae > Thalassoma > Thalassoma bifasciatum. Next base: position 25,052 of record RPOG01000841.1, read on the forward strand.
TGGGCCGTCAACATAGCCAACGGTTTTGACTGGCCTTTCGGTCTGTTCCTGTGCAAAGTTGTCAACCTTGGCATCAAGATGAACACCTACTGCAGTATCTACTTTGTTGTTCTGGTTAGCATAGATCGCTATATAGCGCTGGTTCATCCAATGTCCCATGGCAGAATGCGTAGGCCCAAAAACGCCAAAATCAACTCTCTCCTGGTGTGGGGTTTTGGGGTGTTCCTCTGTGTCCCGGCTCTGGTTTTTAGAAAAGTCAAGTATTTCCCAGAGTATGACGTCCACGCTTGCTTTCTGGAATATCCCGACCATGTACCCAATCTGGAACTCGGCCTAAACGTGATGCTGGTCATCATTGGTTTCATCATCCCAATTTCAATAATCACATTCTGCACCGTCAGGATCATTCAGGCTTTGACGAAGCAGACCATGGAGAAATTCAACGCTGAGAAAACTGAAAAAAAAGCCACCACATTGGTCCTGGCCGTCCTTCTGGCATTTCCGATCTGCTGGGTGCCCTTCCATTTAATCGCAACCGTGGATGTGATTGTACAAGCTGCTGGTCTTAGAGGGTGCAACCTTGAGACTGCTCTTGACATTTGCAACCAGGTCTTCACTTACTTAGCTTTCTCCAACAGTCTTCTCAACCCCATCCTCTACGTCATTGTGGGCAAGAACTTCCGCAAAAAGGTTCGAGAACTCTTCACACAGTGGAGTATCAAGAGAGCAACATCTTCTGAGTCTACGCGGTCGAACTTGTCGTCAACACTTAAGACTTTGGTATAAAATGCTGCTTTTAAAGTAAAGTAAATTGACTTTACAGCATTATCACCTTTCTCCAGTCTTGCACTGACTTAGCTGATTGAACGATAAGCTTAACAATGATCAGATTTACAGTGCATGTAATTTTGCATTTAGACCATATCATCTTTCCTTAAATCAATCTTCAAGCATCATCCCTAGTGGATTCAACTTTGTTACAGTCTTTTGTAAGCATATGTGTATGTTGAGTAATACAAACTATAGAGGGCTTGATAGTGTTACAAAGTGCCAGATGAAGTGTTACTGTGTCTTGACTGTGTATAAGATTTTATCTAAAGCTGTAAAACCTGATTGCACATAACTGTTCTTCTAACCATCACAGAAGTCTTTCTGTGTGGTTGAATTTATATAGCTTGCCTCTTCTTACTAACATTGATGAGTTTACTGAATGTACAGATGGTTATATTAGCCTGGTTGCTGTAAAATATTTTATGTTGATATAGTTTTCACTTTGTAACCTCTAACTTGGAGTGTAGCAAGAACTAGTGTTTGTTTTTCTTTGTGCATAATCATCAAATAAAATGAACACACATTTTTGAACGGATCCCTTGTTGAGTCTCTCTTTTGGGTTTCATAATGCAAGTCAAGCACAAAAACCAGAACCATAAGAAAGCTCCAACAACTGCTCACTAAGTGTGCTCTGGTGTTTCTGACTCATTGTCTGCAGTTAAAAACAGGATTCTGTCAAAGACTTTCCAGCGGTGACACACAAACATGCTGCTTTTTGTTGGCTGCATGGACACCAGTTGTCTTATTATACATTTCTACCCACACCACTGTAATTTAATGGCCTTGTGTTGACTCATTGTGGTTGTGGGGAGGGGTCCACCCCACAGTCGTCCCGAAAACGAGGTATGTCGAGCCAAACAGGAAATCTTCGATAGAAGTCAGGCTCTGACACCACTGCCAGGGCTGGAGTTGTTGTGGAACGAAACTCGTGCAGGCAGACAGAGAAAATTGAAATGGTTCAACCTCATGTTTTGGCTGTCTGGCTTTCAGGTTTCTGCTTAATGTATTCTTCTACTTTTTGTTTGGTTTTTTTTACTAGCAAAAGGAAAATACTCTTGATCTTTTCCAAGGTTTAAGCAGGCGCCTACAACAGGCCATAAATCCACTGAACATGTTTTCATTTCATCGTTTTTTTTAAACAAATTGTTTACAAAATGATTTGATTTGAATATATAATATTGTATCAGTCACTTTGGGTTTTTTTTCTATCCCAGATTTGGACAGAATTGGATATTAGCATCTGCTTGAGGTTAAATTCACATGTTAACCGATAAAATAAAATAGAATACGTTAGCGTACTCTAGATAGACCCAGTTATTTCTAAAATAAAAAAGAAGACTTTGATACTGATACATTGACAAGTACTTAGTGCTAGCATAAGTACAGGTGCAAACTAGCTCAAGTGTGAGCCAGTTGGTTTACCTTACAAGTTCTGCCCTGTTGAGCAAAATGAAAAACTGACAGCTTTCAGAAATAGGAAATAAAAGAATTTCCTCTCGAACCCAGGAAATCAGAGTTTTGTGACAAAAAAAATGGGGTCCTGTTATTAGCATAACAGTCAGGTAGCTGCTAACTGCAAACTAATTTCTGCTATCACACACAGCTAGCTAGTTGAACGCAAATAGCAACGGCTTTAAATCTTTCTTCTTTTTTTTTTAAACCCTGCAAGGAAAAAATGGGAAACAGTTTAAAGTCAGGAGTTGCTAACCTCAATTTTGTTCTCACCATTTCTTCCTCTGTGGGCATGATGTAGTCACATCTGTGTGTGCTTGGAAATATGTGAGACATTGGCTACCAGGTAGCTGCCCACCTTGGATACAGTAACAGCTCATTGAATCTCTTCCTGTAAATAACTGTGGGGAAGCAGAGCAAGCAGATAGAGAGAAAATTGTTTAGACTAATGCTGTCCTGCAGGAAACAGTAAGGAGGTGAGTATTTTTACTGGCAGGCTCAACTTATAGCCCTCTCAAAATGAAAGAGAGAGCAAGTCTCAATAGTGTTTTGGGAAAAGACAATCTAATGCAAAGTTAACGCTTGACCATCATGTGTGAAACATAACGTCATATACTAACTGTAAAATTATAATGCTCTCAGTTCTTTTTGTTAAAAATAACTACTCAGACTTCATTTTTCTTTAATATTACCATTATTTTTAAATCAGACAAAACCATTTGACCACATCCTCTTCTTATCAAACAGCTTGTTCCTGAATTAATTCAATATATCAACCAGCATATCGATTTCATAAACAGGAGACAAAGTGAGATGAATTATCCAGCTGCCCATCTCTTTCATGTAATCTTCAGAAACGCTGCGCCTCAAGTCTTACTTCGACCTCATGGAATGTTGTTATCATCACATGAAAACACTGCAGCTCCAGTTTGTATGCGCATGGACTGAGTTTTGACTCCTCTATAAACAGGTTGATATACTGAGCTCCTTAAACAGGGGTGTGGAAAAGTGTAACTGTATACAAAACAGGCTCCTTGCAGTCCTTCTCTCCTTTTCCTTCTTCCATTAGCAATTTGACCAAATAGGCGGAACATTTTCACTGCACACAAGGTAAGAATTTGTCACTATTCATCCTTTTTTTGTTTTGTTTTAGCATTGTAGTGTGAACTTTAGAGATATAAAATAAAGTCAAGATGGTCTATCGTAAAAAAGAAACCAAAAATAAAAAACCCACAGTAGTCAGCTAGTTCTTAAGCTATAGCAGTTGCTGATCAAATCAAGATGGTAAAAACAAACAAACAATAAAAGAATGCATGCACAAAGAAGTAACTATGTGTTATTGCATTGCTGTTGGTTTCTCACATCAGAAAAGCATACAGCTCCTGCTTAGGGAGTTATCCGGTGATGACAAAAAAAGTGAGATTATCATTAACAATGAATTGTTCTTTATTTTAAGTTTTCATGCATTAAACTGTTGTCATTTGTTAACATGTTCGAAAAAGTATTATCTAGTCTTTAAAAGCAGTTTCCATACTTCTTTTGTATGAAAATGTTGAGTAATACTTTTACTGTTACAAGATTGATGGATGAAATTTTTTGGTCAAAAATATTGCTTTGATATGTGTGACCTTTTAAAACATATTGTGTTGGTTTTATTTGTTATACACTACTGTAAATTCTCTTACACATCGCTATCAATCACAAAGTGAATTGTAAAGAAGGAAATGTACGGATGTATAACGTAATACTTTGTTTTTCAGCTCATGGAGCAGATAGATCTTGTACCCATGTCTGCACTGTTGTATGAAAATTCCAGTGCAACCCTCCCACCCAACACTTCAGCGTCTCCAAACTCTGAAGACTGGGATTTGGTCCACTCTATCATCCCCCCCTACACCTTCACCCTTTCCCTGCTCGGCCTCCTCTTCAACAGCTTTGTCCTCGGGGTTTTCTGCATCCACAAGGATCGACTCACTGTAGCTGAAATTTACCTGAGCAACCTGGCGCTGGCTGACTTCATCCTCCTGTGTGGCCTCCCCTTCTGGGCTACGAGCATCCTCCACAGCTACAACTGGCCCTATGGAGATTTCTTATGCAAAATGGTCAACTCTGTCATCATTATCAATTTCTACACCAGCATTTACACACTAGTGATGATCGGTGTGGATCGCTACCTCGCAATTGTGAAAACAATGACAGCAAGGTGGCTGAGAAGACGACGTTATGCAAAATTGATCTGTTTCATCCTGTGGATATTCGGTCTCCTACTGAGTACTCCAATCATGGTTCACAGAAAGGTTAAAGTCTTTGAGGAGTACAAGACAACATCCTGTGTCCTGGATTATAGTCACAGGAGCTCTTGGAAGTTGTACCATCAGATTCTGTTGAATGTGGTGGGTTTTGTCCTCCCTGTCACAGCTATTCTTCTCAGCAGTGGAAGCATCATAAAAGCTCTGACTCAGAGAAGAGAGCGTGTAGCTTTTCATGACATTAAGGGCACAAAAGCAACACTTCTGATGTGTGCCGTCGTGCTACTCTTCTTCCTTTGTTGGGGTCCCTTCCAGATTTTCACTTTTCTCGACACACTCTGTGATGTCAATGTACTGGACGAGAAGCTTTGGTCCCACACGCTGGATATAGGAGGCCAAGTTTCAGCGTATCTGGCCTTTCTCAACAGCACCCTCAACCCTCTGCTGTACGTCTTCTCAGGGCAGTACTTTAGGAGGAAAGTTAGTGCCATCTACAGGAGGACTAGAGCTACTCGCAGAGGATCAGATATGACGACATATCAACGCTCTGTCGTGTCCACATACATCAACAGAGTGGAGCAGATAAAGCCTGTGGTGATACTGTAAACTAAGACATCACATGTTAGACACTGTCATCACCGTCTATTACTTTTTTGTGGAGGAAGGAAGCTGACATGACATAGTTTTCTCAAAGTTAATGTGATTGAAGTATAGCAATTACACACATCATGAAAGTTATAGATATGTTCAGAGATAATGGAGATAAGCTGTAAGGAAAATAAAATGATTTTTTTTCAAGTTGTCCCAACAAAGACTTCTTTCTCATTTCAGTTTTATTTACAGTTGTGCCCAAGAGTTTACACCCCCCGACAAAATTTCTGATTTTTTGTCTTTTCTCAGAAAATATGAATGATAACACAAAATCCTTTCTGTCACTCGTGGTTAGAGGTTGGGTGAAGACTTTTATTGAAAAAAAAAATAGTTCACTCTTTTTAAATCATAATGACAGAAACTTCAAAAATGACCCTGTTAAGAAGTTTACACAACTCTAGTGGTTTTGGCCTAAAAAATGCACAAAAGTGAACACAAATGTGTTTGAATGTCTACTAAAGGTAACCATCCTCACCTGTGATGTATTTGCTTGTGATCAGTGTGTGTGTATAAAAAATGAACTGTCATTTTTTAAGTTTCTGTTTTCATCATGATTTAAAAAGAGCACAGTTGTTAATAAAAGTCTTCACCCAACCTCTAACCATGAGTGACAGAAAGGTTTTTGTGTTATCATTCATATTTTCTGAGAAAAGGCAAAAAATCAGAAAATTCTGCTGGAGGGGGTGTAAACTTTTAGGCACAACTGTACATTACTGTCTTGTTTCCTGCCCAGGTCACACTTATCGCACAGATATTGGAGAATGTGTACTCAGGCACATTGTGTACTTTAACCATCCAATATTGGTTAACCAGTATTCCCACATTCAATGCAGAGATAAGCACTAAGCTAACCAACAGTGCTATTGAAGAACAAAGAGATTTTCTGAGGGTTTTAATGGCTTTAATGGTCTTAATAATATGTAGTCATCCACATTTAGAGTGTTTTCAGGGTGATCACAGCAACTTATGCTTGTTTTTGCTGAAACTGACGTAGTTTACTGTGACAAAAAGAAATATATGATGAGTAATATGTTCAAATTGTTCAGAGCAAACACAGTGTTACACTTTTTTTTCTATTTATTACCTCAATTGTTTAATAAGGTTCATTTCCAGTGATCTTTTTTAATTTTTAGGTTTGTCAGTAGATTAAGAGTCAGTTCATTTTTGTGATTGTGTATTTGCAGAATTTCTGCAGAAGAAGCCTGGTCAGACACAGGAAGGGTGAACAGCAGCAGTGACAATCTCAGACATTAAAATGTGGGCAGGAAATCACCAAATTATCATTTGCGAGAATTAGCATGACATCACTTGGATATCAGCTTTCCTCTTAGACAGTGAGCCAGAGACAGACAGAAAACTGAAGCAGAGGGAACGATATCAGTGCAGCTCAACACAGGGCGAGTGGAACAGAACAAAAGTAATGTCTCTTTTCTCAACAAGGTATGTTCTAATCTTTCTTTATCAGATAAATCAGTGTATTAATGAATGATTAATCTCAAATGGTACAGCTGAACCAGTGATGAGTTTTTTATATTGTATGAGATTGGGTTTTGAGGAACAGCAGTTTGCTTAAATGACATCTACAAACTGGTTAATGACTCATTTTATAATTTTGCCATGTGAGAAGGTAGTTCGTTAGTTAAAAATAATACAGCTATTAATTAACTTAGATGATATTAAAATAAAGCCTACAGATGTTCAAAACAAGTTGATGACTTCATGATGTGAGATAAAATTTGGACATAAATGTTTACACTTAGTCCAACCACCTTTACTTGTAAAAAAAATACTGAAAACTATTAGCTGTGTGGTAATAACAGAGCTACTGCAATATGAGGAAACACCCACAAGACTGTGGTTTCACAGCTTTTCGCTTTTACTGTTTTCTGCTTCAAAAACATTTTTAAAAATGCTCTGGCTTCCTCCCACAGCTAAAAATAAAGGTTATTGCTGGTTGTTTGGTCAATCATGGATGTGTGTGGGTGTAAAGTGTTGTTTGTCTATTTGTTAGCCCTATAATGTGCTGTCAATCAGTTGACCCCACCTCTCTCCAAGTCACTGCAGGGATTGGCTCAGCACCCTGTGACCCTGAATGAGAAAAGTGGTTTAGGTGTGGGGGATGAATAACCTGGACAAACCTTAGATGCATTTATGTTACATTCTTCAAAAATTGCCATAAGGTTCAAAGGGTTCAAACCTGCTGTCCTAAATTCATAACACATCACTAAAAAGTGATGTCAACTGCAAAAAAGGGTTGAGCTTCAATTAAATATACATTTCATTTCTTCAAATATATTCAAATATGTAAAATAATCCCAAAAAAGGAAAAAACAGTCCCCATGAACCTAAAATCCATGTACAAAAAGAAAACAGGGTGAGTATTATTTTCAGATATTCCAAATTCACTACACTAAACTCACCTTAGCTTTTGACAGTTTCAGTAAAAAAAAAAAAAATCCAGTAGTCTAAAATGAGCTGTGCTCACTGCAAAATCTGAAATATAAACAAGTTTTTACATCTTATTTTTAGTCAAAATTGTCTTTTTAGTTTGATATGAGCCACAGTCAACCAACAAGTCCAGAAATTTAGCAAGAGATTTAAAGACAAAAATAATGTCTGAATTGCTTGTGATGAGTAAAAAATCCGTCGGTGGGGCAAGAAAAATGGCTTGTCAAGTTTCTTGAAATTAGATTAATGTGGTGTAAGATACAAGATTTTTTTTCTCTCACCTCTTTGACAGATTTTTCATTTTCTTTCTCTTGTTAGAAGCAGTTCAGACATCATTCTTGTCTATAATATCTTGGAACAACATTTTTTGTGGACTGGTAAATATGGCTCATATCAAGAATTATAAGACATTTTTACTAAAAAATAAGGCAACAACACTTGCGCAGATTTCATATTTTTGCAGTGCAGGCTCACATTTTCCATGTTAAGTGTTAAGTTAACACATTGTGATACTTCTAGCATAGTAATTACTTTTTCTTGTGTGATTGTGTGATTTCCTTTTTAACATCTGAAATTAAGGCTAAACTTGAAGAAAATTTTAGAAAGTCATTACTAAAATTCAATCTAAGTTATTCTTCTCCCTGTCTCTTTCTCTTTCCACAGCTCCCCTGTAAACATAAGCAGTGCAGGGGTTCAAGTGTACCAAAATGCCACCAATGTCACTTATTGTCCTCAAAGAAAAGATGATGAATGGGTCTTTGCTGTGGTTCCCGTGTACATACTGTTCATCGCTGTGCTCGGGATTGTGTTCAATTTGTTTGTCCTGATGGTTTTCTGTTTTCACAAGAAGGTCTGCACTGTGCCTGAGATCTACCTGGGCAACTTGGCTGCTGCCGACTTCGTTTTAGTTGCCTCTTTGCCTTTCTGGGCTTTCAACGTATCAAACCGCTACAACTGGCCCTTTGGTGCTCTCCTGTGCAAACTGGTGAATCTTAGCATCAGCATGAACATGTACTGCAGCATCTACTTCCTTGTTTTGATCAGCATCGATCGCTTCGTGGCGCTGGTGCATCCACTGTCGCAAACTAGAATGCGCAGGCCAAAATATGCCAAGCTTTGCTGTCTGCTGGTGTGGTGTTTGGGTTTGTTGATGAACACTCCTGTGATAATGTTCAGGCAGGTGCAACATTTCTCAGCCATTAACACCACACTTTGCTATTTCGCCCTCATAAATCCCTTGTCATTGATGTTGTATCAGGGGATACAGGCTTTGTTTATCTTCGTTATTCCAGTTTCCATTATTTCTGTTTGCACTTTCAAGATAATCAAAGCTCTGAAAAATCGAGAAAACACCCAGAAAAAAGAGATGAAAGCCACCACTCTGGTGCTGGCAGTCCTCCTGGCTTTCCTCATCTGCTGGGTACCCTTCCATCTTCTCGGGATAATAAAACTGCTCGGTCAAGCCGGAGGGATCAAACAGTGTAGCTTTGTAATGGTTATTCAAACATCTCAGCAGATCTTCACCTACTTCGCACTCTTCAACAGTGTTATCAACCCCATCCTTTACGTCATCGTTGGCAAGAACTTCAGGAAAAAAGCAAAGGAACTGTTCAATCAGTGGAGCCGTCAAGAGAGTACCACCATCAACTCCATGAGCTCATTCACGTAAAGACATTTATACATCATGCTTCGAGAAGCTTTGGAATTGTTTTAATTTCTCTAAATACACATGGTGGGAAATGAATTGTAAAAAGTAAAAGCAAAAAGTTGGTTTGTGGTGTCTGACCAAGAAAAAAACCCACTCTCATCCGTTTTCATTGGCTTGATATATTACCAACCCTGTTTATATTTGTAATACATCCAATATTAGTTTTTTGTATGTAGTAAAGCATGCAACTAGTGCTGTACAGACTTATAATGGTCACCCATTCATCCTGTTCTCTCTTTCCAGTGTTTGACTGTTGATAACATCTCTGCATTTGGTGGAGACTATTTGTATAATTATTTGAATGTAACATTTAGAGGTTGGAATCCTGACCTACTAAGAAGACACGCAGCTCTTTGTACCCATCATCTTTGATCGTGCAACAATATTCATGAAACTGGAAAATGTTAAGAAACTTTGCATAAATAAACAAAAATCCCTGTTTTGATAAGTTCATGACATGAAATCTGCTTCAGAACTAACACTTCCCATTATGCTTTTGTATGCAGTTTATTTTATTCTCCCACTTTTTCTCATATCCCCTTTTAATCGTATGATGGATTATGATTTCACCATTTTCAAAGTAACATTTTTTCCTGTAATTTCTGCCACTTTCACTTTTGGGTTTCCCACAATGAGTTCAGAATAAAAGAAGTACTGAAATTTATTTTTTATCTTTTAGAGGAGATGTTTGTTTGGTCTTATCAAACTTACTTGATGTATATGACTGAGTATTTCCAGGTAATTGTACATGTCGAATTGCAGAATTCACTCTGTATTGAACATTGAGAGAATTGGAAATAACTCCAAACAAAGTAAATATTTTAACTTACATGGAAATGTTTGTCTAATATCAGCATCTTCTCTGTTTTTATAGCTCTTGGAAAACATAATTCATTTTGGTAATACCTGTATTGAAGATTTAGTAGAGTAACCCTCTGAGAAACAGAGATCTTTGAGTCATGTATTTATTTCACAAATGAAGTCTTTTTTTTTTTTACTTCAACCTCTAATATAGTTTTAAGTACCTTGAACAAGCCCTTTTGATGGGAAAACGAATGTGATCAAAAGCACCACACACCTCAGTGAGTAAGCCTAAACATGTTCAGGAAGCGCAAATTTGCACGGTTCCAGGAAAGTTTATTTACTGTACAAATGGTGTGTGCTTTCAACAGTGACTGCTGGTGGTTTACATCAGTACCAAGTGCTTCAGTCAAATTAAAGTTCTGTGTGGTAAAAATTTAAGCTTGTGAGCCGACTGTTTCTGAATAGTGGAGCACCCACAGTGTTTTTATTTCATTGCCAGTAAGGGAGTGATGTGCTCTGGTTGCGTGTGCCTGTTAAAAGATGGGCTGCAGGATTTTAGACAAGGTGCAGGCAGACTCGTTAATGCTAACTTAGAGATATTACACTCTTCAAACCTGGGATGAAATAAAGACATGCGTAACCTTTTCTAAATCAGTTAAGGATAAAAGGGACTTGAATCTTCACTGTAAGCAATTGCTGTTAATTTGAGGCCAAATTTGCAGCAGTAATCTCCTGTTTTTAAGTAATACTGGTAAACTGGTCCGGTAAATTTAAAGCAAGGACACAAAGACCCAAAACTTTATTCTAATGTTTGAAACTGCCTGCAAGGGCAAAGACAGCCTCTGACTTGTGTGACACACCCATGTATAGCAGGGTCTCATGTCCACTGCGTGCCCTCCTCACTCATGTCACAAGGTGGTGAAAGGTAAAACACTGTAAATTTCTATTACAATAAAAAAACTGTTTATTTTACAGTAATATAATGGCAACCTTGCTGCCAGTTGTTTGCTGTTGTTTCACACAAAAATTTGTTACAGTGTAGACGAAAACCTCAACTGGAAAAAACTGGATTTGACAATTGAGTTCACACATTTATCAAATTTAAACTAATGAAATATCTCACTGAGGTTTAATGCAGTAGGTTTGACATATTCTCTCAGGTAGTCCAAGTCAAAGTGAAAGACATCACAGGGATCAGTTTTGGCTTCATTGATTCTCAAAAAATTCCAGGGCATCCAGGATTAAACATGTTTCAGGCAGCCCAACAACAGTTTGAAGGAGTTGGGACTTTTTGGTTTTAAATTTGAGTATCATCCACATAACAGTGAAATGTGTGGGCCACAGAAACCATTTAGTTCCTGAAAGAGTTGTGATAAAAGTTCTTGGAATTTCTGGTTAGAAAAAACAAATGAATTCAATCGGGGCAACAGTACCAAACCCTTTCTTTGCTTTTGTTTCATCTTTAAAAAATGTATTCCCCTTCAATTTTATTCCTCAAGTGTAAAGACAAAAGTATGGGTGACTATTCTGGAACAGACAAATAACAGACAGCTTCAAACATGGGCACATTTCTGGGGCTTTTCCAAACTCTAGGCTCAACTGCAGCAAAAGGGGAAGCACTAGATATTATTCTCATTTTACTGTTTGGTAAACTATTTGCATATCTGATCTTATCTTTGTTTAACAACCCAGGGGAAACACAAAGACAGTTGCATTCAGGTTTGGACTTCAACCCAGCAAAATGGAAGCAGCTCTCTTCAACAGGACAAACATAAATGCATCTACATGTGTGATAGAGACATCGGTGGAAAGGAATTTTTATCCAACGGTTTATTCTTTGTTTTTCATTGTGGGATTTCCAGCAAACTGCCTGTCTTTGTATGTAGCCTGGATGCTGATACGACATGGGAGTAGCATGGCTGTCTATCTTTTCAACTTGTCCGTCTCTGACCTGCTCTACACCATCTCTCTCCCTGTGTGGATTGAACTGGCCATGAAGAGGCATGTGGACGACACTCTGTGCAGTTTAGTGGCTGTGGTCATGTACAACAGTTTTTACCTGGGCTCTGGCCTCCTTTGCTGCATCTCCGTCGATCGCTATCTGGCAGTGGTTTATCCTCTCTACTTCCACAGGGTCCGAGAGGTGCGGACAGCGGTCTTCGTGAGCATAGTCGTGTGGACTTTGGAGATTTCAACCCACATTATTTTACTTAACCACACGGGGGCACTGCAGGCCTTCTCCTCCAGATACCTGTGTGAAGAACGATTACCAATGACATCACAAGACGCCGACCTCTGCATTGTAAGGGTCACTGTGGGTTTTCTCGTGCCAGTCTTCATAATGACCTTTTGTTTTCAGCAAATCATGCAGTCTCTCCATCAGAGCCCTTCCATCTTGAAAGAAGAGCTCAAGAAAGTGGGACTGCTACTGTTCTTCCTTCTTCTCACATACATTGCGGCCTTCCTGCCATACCAGACTGTCATGCTCCTCAGGGCCATACTGGAGCCAGGAGACTGCAGCTGGGCAGCAATGCTCAGGGACCCTTACCTGGTCACTGTCGCCACAACTACCATAAACAGTACTCTGGATCCCATAATATACTGTTTGATCAGTGAGAGTGCTCAGAGAGAGATCAAGAAAACTGGGAGGAAAGTTTGGAGAAATAGGTTGCTTGGGAGATCTGGAATTTGGTCAATTTCCTAACAAATCCATCAATTAATATTAAGAATTGGGTTGTCATACCAAAACTATGGGAGCTTTTTGGAGTCTTGGGTCTGAATCCTTTGTATGAATCCACCTGGTGTTTCACTCCAAACTTTCAAAAACACTGGAGCACAAGGAAAACAGGACATGATCTGTGAAACTGAGGAGACAAAAGTAACAAGCAGCAGGTGCAACAGAGACATAAGTGAAATGAACTCTTAAGCTATCAAAATAGAGGGAAACGGAAGAGCAGGAGGTAAAACTGGACTAGAAACACAAGAAGTCAGACCCACAATATAAAACCACAAAATAAGCCTGATTTAGCTTTTTTTCTCTTTTGTTGTTACATTATTCTTTAGTTTTAAAGGTACAGTGAGTAGATGTAAAAATGTTTTGCAGTATTTAGTCGTCAGATGTATTGAGGAGCTCCTCACCCCTCTCATTGGTGAAGATCCATAAGGAGTGGCGGCCTTTGAGGACAAGACGCTAACATGAGGCATGTATGAAAAAAAAAAAGATTTCTATACTTATTCTCTTCACTTCAATAAACACTGTCTTCTTCTTTGTTGTTTGGTGACTGGTGCATTTTGAGTGGCCACTCGCTGCACATGAAAACTGAAATAACCCTAATACAAAAAGTTAGTTTATCTGTGATTGGGGGATTGTTTTTTGTAGTAATAAGTCTTCTTGGAGATTAATCTTATACCATTGGAAAACCTGTCAATTTCCCCTTTATATGGTGCCATTCTGTAAGGAACATACATTATTGGGATACATTTTCCAAACTTCTCTGCCGGTACTAAACAGCTTCTGACTCTTGTTTTAGATGACAAAACACAAATTGCCACACTTTTTGTTTTGTGCATCTAGTTTTTCAGTTCAGATGTAGAAATGAAGCCGTATTCTGTCACAGCAGACTTTAAAATCAGGTTGTTATATACAAATTTGTATATTAGTTAACTATTATAGTGTAGTGGTGATCATATCTTTGTCTGAAAAATCTAATTTTTGAAGAAGAAAAACAGAAAACTATTTTTCAGTGTTCTGTGAATTTATGAAAAAAAAAATGTTTAAACTAGATGTCATATTTCATGCATCAGAGGGTTTAAGTCTTTCTTTTGCATCACCTAAAAGCCATATTTTTAAACTTCCCACTTTGTTTACATTCTACATGATCAATGTTTGTCTTACAACAGCAGAGAAGTATCCGAGTATGGAATATTCCTTTTAGTATATACAACTTTGCTGAAGCAGTAATGACTTTGTCTAAGCTTTCATCTATTTTTGTGACAAAAAGTTCTATATTCAGTAACAACCACTCAAAATACATGTTTGTTTTTAAGGATGATTTTATGATAATTCAAGTCAAAACCATACGTGTTAATTTATAAAAGAATAATGAGCATTTCCTTACTAGACTCGTTGTTCTTGTTGACACACCAAACAAAGAGACGAGCCCTAAAATGAGTCTTAATTAAATCTGCTTTGTGATTCTGTGACACAGGAAGTTTGCGCTGCAGTGTCCTATTGCCCTGTAAACAGCTGCAGACTCATCCTGTTCTGGGAAATAAGCGGAATAAGACTGTACAAGTGCATGTTGTCCTCTTGTTCAAGCCTTTCCGTGTACATAATGATTTATTGTATGGACAATTTATCAAGGAGGAAGTCAACTGAATAAACAGTGAGTAGATTTTATCTGTTTTTAAATGAGTTAATTTTTGTTGATGTATTAAAAACTCAACTTAATGTTGTACGTAGAGCAGAAAAGATTAGATGGTGACCTGAAAAATGTTCTATAGAAGCTAATGAGATTAATTTCTAATTCAGTCTCATATGCTGTCTCATATTTCTAAGCTGGATATGTTGTAAATGTGCTTGTTTCCATCATGTGGTTTGGAAATTAGGGGTTTTGGGAAAAGGAGAAAAAATGTAGGTGGTACTTAAAGGGTTATTAAATAGTTTGGTCTCTTGGAATTAGACTCATCTTTCCTCTCTGACCTTCACAAGTATTTAATTATGAATACTTGGATCTATTTTCATTTCAAAGCAGTGTAGTTTAATTTGAGCGGGGTTCTTCCAAATCTGCAGCCTTCTCCAGTAACATTCTCTCTATTTTTCTTATTGCTATGACCAAGCAATAAACAGTATTTTCAACACAAACAGGGTGGGGGTGGGGGTGGGGGGGTAAAAAGAGCCCGTTTGGCTTTAAAGGTGCAGTACATATATGACATAGCAACATTTATCAGAACAGGCTTGGTAAAAATTGAATCTTACACTTATTCCAACTTTGATTTTCAAATTGGTGTAATATCACCTGACCAATTTGATCGAGGTTATATTTTGGGGCTTTTGTGCTTTTGTTCCAAAAGTTTAGGGCAGTGGACAGAGCATGAAGTCAGGAGAGAGCGTTGGAAGTGGCATGGGGACAGAAGGCACCACAATGGAATCAAACCCTGGTCTCTCCATGAGGTGATTCACTTAGGAGAAGAATGCAGATTATTATACCTATTGTGCATTACAGCACAATAGTTTTAATCAGACAGCTGCCACTAAAAATGTCCCACTTCTATGCACTGCACACTTTAAAAAGTTTCGCTGTAAAAGTAGAGTAATGCACTAAAGAAACTTTAATTAACTGTAGAAATAACTACAGTGAGTTATTGTAACTAAATTTACAGTGTACTGCTTTATAAATGTGAAAACACAGTATTTCAAGGGTTACAGTTTCACTGGTGGTCTACAGGATAACTGTAGAAATGTAAAAAGGAAAGAAAAAAATCATCATGTTACCAATTGGATATGGTTAAAAAAAAGGATATGTTATATTTTTAGACATTTGTTTGCTAGTTTGTGTTATGACAATGAGATGCCAATGTGACATTTGTCTATGCTCCTGAATTGTGGTGCAATATAGTATATATTTTCACAAATTTTCCTCACCAGTAAACTGTAAAACACTATAATTGTGAGTATTTGTCTGATGAGACTGCAGGTAAGTGTAAATTTTCCCAATATGTGTTCTTTCTAACAGTATTATCCTCTCTGATTAAAACTACAAACCTGTTGAGAGTCTGCTTTTGTTTAACATCACAGTCTGTCTGTGTACCATTTCAGAATCATTACTTCAGCTTTTTAACTAACCAGCTTTAATAATCATTCATGTCTTACCCCTACAGGGTGTGCGTATAAATCCCCAACTGCAATGGAAAACTTCACCCTGAACTTCAATCATTCAGGCTGTCACACAGCTGACAGCCCATTTCAGACAGTGTTTCTGTTGTTGTTCATGGCCATCATCGTAATCGCCATCCCATCCAACGCCTTCTCTCTCTACGTGTCCGTGCAGCACATCAGGCAGAAGAACGAGCTCGGTGTGTATCTTTTCAACCTAGCTCTGAGTGACCTCACCTTCGGCATTGGCCTCTGTCTGTTGCTCGACTTCCAGTGGCGGGGACTGTGGATCTATGGAAGCCACACTTGTATGATGGTAACTTATTTTCTCCTCACTAACTATTACACAAGCGGCGCTCTCCTCTGCTGCATTGCTTTTGACCGATACCTTGCTGTGGTTCACCCGTTGAGGTACACTTCCTTCAGGAGAGTGAACACTGCAGCAGTGGTCAGTGTTGCCATCTGGGTGATGGTGGTTTGTTTCAATGCTGCCACCATCACCTTGGAGGACGTGTACTCTGAGTACAAAGGAAAGGTAACGTGTTTTGATGTTTTCATCCCTCATTCGATGGGCAGCCTTTGGGCCAATCTTGCACGCTTCCTCCTTGGTTTTTTCTTTCCTGTTTCTCTGGTGGTATTTTTCACCAGAGGGATCTTCAAAGCACTGAAAACTAACCGAGCTACAGAGGAACAGGAACGCAAACAGATTGCAAAACTGCTGATGGTCATTCTGCTCAGCATTCTGTTGTGTTTTGGACCTATCCACATCGTAAGTCTAATTCACATATTCCTGAATAACTGCGAGAGTCTTGCGTGGATCCAGTATCCCTACAAGATCAGCCAAACTTTCTCAAGCCTCAGCTGCATTGCAGACCCTCTCCTTTATTGTTTCATTACAAGAACAGGGAAGGCAAATGTTAATCAAGTAGTTCTCTTGTTTCGGTTCAAGAACAGAGGCAAAGGTGAAGGTGCGGTGTCAGTTTGAAAAAGGTTTGACGAGTTTTTGTGTTCTCATATTTCTACAAACACTATATCTAAAAAGAATCTTATAACACAAAGTCATCACAAGACGTGCAGCCTCTCCTAAAAAGAATACAACTGAAGACTCATATTGGGAACACTACAAGCTAAAGCTAGGAATTAAAGTTACTCGTTAAAAAACTTAACCAACCAAACCAACTCAAGAAACTGCTGCCTTCATAGTTTTATAACCATGCAGCTGTAAAATAAAAATGTATACAAACAGGATAATCCTATGACTAACTGAAGAGGAAAAGAAATTCTACTATGATAAGACAAAAGGGGAAAAAAGCCTCAGTGCATATAAAAAGTTACGTTACTCACAATTTCAAGGCAACTTTCTACACTGGACTTCTGAGTTTTGAGGCCAACTTAATATCTTGCATCTTACCTAACTATGATAGGTTTTTTGCTGAGATGATGTAACTTTAAGTTTTGAGCTCTTCATACTAAGAATTCGGGAAACGAAAAACACAAGCAGAATTTGATTCTCTGACCCTAACATTGATGGGCTATTACAACACCACTGAGCTACATCCTCCCACAAACTAATCAGTTGAGCAACTGTACAGTTTGAGTTTCAATCCAATACTCAAACAAATGCACTCTCTGTTATGGAAAAAAAAAGAATCTACACAGAACAGATAGGATGGTTGCACAAGTGAGAAAATGAACATTTAGATGAAGAGCCTGTTCTCTGCTGAAGCATACTTCATAAATTTGGTTATCAACTCAAACCTATCATCAGTTAACATCAGCCAATGTAATTTAAGTAGTCTACACCAGCGGATCTCAACCTTTTTGAGTCACAGATAGCAGATACGTTTACCTATGCACATTTCTCTTTGTGTGTTTATTACATTAATCTGCAACAACTGATATGACATCATCCTGACTTGTATTCCTTCACTGGCGGATGAAATATGCAATTGTGAATAGTTTTTTATTTTGAAAGGTGTGCTGTAACGCATGTATTATTTTTTATGAAGGTAATCTGAACTTTTACACTAAGTATGAACCTGTGCTCTTTGTCCACTGCTGTTTATGTAAATAAATCTGAAGTCAAACTCATGAAGTGCATTTCATTACAATTATTTGATTCCCAAATCAAGACACCAAGGTAGAGTTATCTTGCATTGTAAATGAGGACTTTGATTAAGTGAGAGTCACATTGTTGCCCTAACATCATAATAATCCTCATAAAATTATTGACCCCTTCTCACTTACTCATGACTTTGTTAAACATAATTAACAAACACAACTGGACACATGTATTTTAGACCATTTATCATGAATTTCAGGGGTTACATTTTATAATTGATTTCTAAGATGAAAATTAAGAAACAATGATTAAAACCTCGACTGATTGAATTCTGTTTTCTTGTATCTTGTCATTTCTTAATAACAATTTGTGAAAGATATTACAATTTCTCACCACAAAGTGGCACCAGAGTGTCCCTTAATGTGCAACCACAAAGGAGCATTGGTTTTATCCAGAGCAGGGGCGGATCTACTGTGGGGGGTAAAGGGTGGCAGCTGCCCCCCCAAAATAAAGTCTTGCCACCCCAGTTATAAAGATTCAATTCAAAGAAAAGTTAAACCTCATTGAATACAATCATGAATTACCAACTGCTGTGAATAAGATGACATGACATTACCACCCCTCATCTCCAGCATCTGTCCCCACAACAGTTTTCACTTAAACACAGCGGCATAAAGAGACAGAGAGGTTTGAGTAACACAGTGAGACTGAGTGAAAAATAATAAACCATCTGTCAAGAAATGGAAGTGCCATGAAGGCCTACAAGAGTTGTGATGCTGAGTTTAAGATGAAAGGAATTCACTGACTGACTACTGATAAGTCAAAATTATGAAAACAAAAGTTGAAATTTTGGACTGAGAAATCAAATTTTGAGTTTAAAAGTCAAAGTTTTGAAATGAAAAAGTAAAAAATATTAGATAAAAGTCAAGAGATGTTCATAATTCTGAGATTTAAAAAAAGTCCAAATTTAGAGAAATATAGTCAAAATTTTGGGGCTCAAGTTAATATTTTGCCTTTTCAACTCAAAAATGTTTACTTTATGTGACCAGAAAAGAAGACAAGAAAAAAGGAGAATTCTCAACAAAGCCAGTTTTTCATTTTGATATTTTTAAACATGCAGAAATTGGCTTCAGTATGTTATTTATGTTGCCACTATACAAATGTTTCATTTCAAACAGAAAGGGACTGTTTTAAATTAAAGTTTGGATTATAAAGTTACTGGTCTTTGGTAGAGGGTCCTCTTTTGTTTTGTTTTGTATTTTTCAGAATATGGTCACCCTTATATTAAATTAATCCAGCACATAGACTTCTGCCATATTGACACCACTGAACACTTGACTGCCCCTTTCTTGCCACCGCATAAATATTTTTCCAGGTTCTATACCTGATCCAGAGCTATTTCTTTACCTGATGGAGAGGAGGAACACTGTTCTTGTATGGTAAGATGGATCACAGGCATCAAGCTGAGCAACAACAAATTGTCCTCTACAACCCAAAGCAATGTATTAATCTTTATGAACATGATGTGATTTTTAGACAAAATCCAGTAATTGAACATAAAAAATGTATATACTTACTGAAGCTAAGAACTGGGATGAACTTTATTGTTCCCTGAAGGATATTTCCCTTGGACCACAGTACCACAGAAAGCTTGACAGAGTTAAAGTCTTGATTTACTGTGCCCACCTATGTGAACAAAATAGATATAAAAAATAATAAATAACTGAACAACAAAGAATAAAATCCCCTGTTGATCCATTATAAATAGAAGAAATGAAAAAAGGGCAGAAAAAATACAGACAAAAGATGAGATGTGTTGATATGCTCGAGGTCACTTTTACCTTGAAGGAAAAACCTCCCCTTTATCACACACACACACACACACACACACACACACACACACACACACACACCTTGTCTATGATACTATTTATAGCTGTGCCTTCACTGACCTGCCTCCCTGATTAATTCTTTTTGTAGCGTTGTCAGCTGGTAATTTTTTTTTCCTGAGTGTCATGCACACTTTGACAAACGTGACTACAGGTCTGAGCTACCCATGCACCCATGAATACCTCAGTGCTCCAGCGCTCTGCAACACCCTTGAAGTCACTTACATAATAAAGTCTCTCTCTTAATTACATGAAAGCTGCAGGGAGGGGTATTCAGAGAAACAATGTTTTTATGACATTTAATGTTTAGGTATGCAGCACTTTGTTGTTCATGACCTGAGTTGGTCCTCCAAACACACCATGAATGTACAACTCAAAAACAGCACGTTGTGTTTTAAAGAAGCTGAGTAAATAGAGCTGCTTCGTAAAAATTTGTATTGAAACTAAAAAAAAACAACTGCACAATGTGCTGGTTAAAAATGTCATATTTCCAGATTGATTTTGATAGCAAAAGTACTGGAGTAATTGATGGTGTCCACTACTTTATATTTACTATACTTGCATGTCAGATAATGCCTATAAAATTGTTATGATACGATATGTACTTTAGTCATGTCTAGTCTGCTTTATTTTGTTCCTTTGTAATAGCTGGGATTAGATGAAAAAAAAGTTTCTTATATTAAGACAACTTTCTAATTTCAAGGAACTTCACGCACAAATTTTTCTTCTCCCACTGGCAGACTTTTTTTGACTTGTTACAAGCAATTCAGACCTCATTTTTGTCTTTAAAAAACTTGAAATAAGACATTTTTATGACCTGGTCTGGTGAATGTGGCTCAAATCAAGAAAAATGAGAGTTTTTACTACAAATAAGATATAATGACTTGCTTGGATTTCAGTTTTGGGAGTGCTCATATAGTGATGTCACCATCTACAGGCCCAGCCTGTGTACTACAGCGTTTTCAGTCCCTGAGCATTCTCATGTGAACAAAGTTTTTCAGTGACAGCAGAGAGTTGCTATTGCAGTATCTCATTGTTAAAAGGATCATAACCACAGTCAGGACTACAAGTCAAAAGCTAATGCATTTATTCATAAAGCAGTACCACTTTTACATTTACATTTCTCATGTCATGTTTATTAAGTTGTCAAAGGCACTCACTACATTAAATGTGATCTGTTCATAAAATAAACTGTACATAACAAATACTCAACTTCTCACAGGCTGTGGTCAAAGTCATGGGAAAGTTAACAAAATTCAAATAAGGTACCTAATGCGTGTGTGGTTCAGCATAAAAACAGCATGCTAGTGACACATTTAATATTATCATTTAAGAAGATGTTTTGATGCAGCGCCACCAGTTTCTAACAAGTAAAACTAGACTTAAAACAGAGTTTTCAGGGAGTGCAACTCTCAATTACATGTTTCAGTATTAAAACCATAAAAAAGTCAAAAAAAGAAAGGTTACATCATATCATGGTGTTGTAATTCATATTTTACAGTTCAACTAGAAATTACACTGAAGTGCTTTTGCTTGTACAAAAAAGAGCGAACATAGGTGCAAACATGCTTGGTGAATACAAAATCAACAGCATCACATTCAGTAGATTTAAAACACAATTCTGAGCTATCACACTCAACTTGTGATAGCGAGAATAAAACAAATGTAGTGTTAACTGACAATCTTGTGGCCAGCGGTGACAAATATGTCTGTCAAGTGTGGTCCACCTCTAATCCAGAAATAAAAAACAGTGGCAATCATTTAAGTTTACAGTATTTTCTCCCTGAAAGAAAACGAAACATTAGTAGTGATGTAAATCAAGCTTTTGTGTAGATTTTGTGTCCATTGCTTTGGTTGTGTTTTAATAACCATGCACAACAAGGTGAGTAGTTTGTTTACAAGCTCTAACTGTGGTGTGTAGTATATGTTTTTACCCTAAGGCTACATTTTCAAAATCATACACCATGTAGGGTTAATTGTACATGCCTGCTCTGTAAATGCTTGCACGGTTATTGATCCAGCAGGGACTCAATCTCAACTCTCCATTCATTAAAAGTCCTTTTGTATCAGGCCACTGAGCTAAAAATAGCCACCACAGTATGAGACACCAAAGTGGAGATCAATAATGTTTCAGAAGATGGATGACATGGACTTCGCTCTAAACGTCCTGCCCACGTTGTTGAAATGTACAATTCAACATGAACAGGCAGCTGTTGTCCAACCATTTCAGAGGAGTCGTCTGGGCTCGAGAAATGTAAGCTGGACACACAGCTCCCGTGGAAACTCAAATTCTTAGGAAGCCCGTTCACAATATTCACCAGGCAGCCATTGTTCTCTCACAATTGGCTCAGGGTGGAAGCTCAAATTCTGGGACAAATGTTGGGGACAGAAAAGATGCTGATACAACAAAGCCAGAGAGACTGTTTGATTGAGTTGCATGTCAGTCAATTGGCAATTACCTTAAAGAGGGAGTGCTGGGCTTTTTTAGGCTTTACACTGTTTCCCAAGTACCCTCGTAGCTTCACATGGTTTAAAACTCAAAAAATATTTTTTTTCTCACACTTGAATTTTAGAAAACCTTTGTTTCAGCCTGTCTGTTCAACTTAATTTTAGCTGCTGTCTCTTTAAGGCGTCCCGCTCCAGAACCCCCTTGCTTCTGACTGGTCAGCCCTCTGGAGGCCAGTCAGAGCGTTGGACAGACCTTAGTGTTTGAGGCCGCCCCCTCAAAAGTGCCATGAACCAGTTCGGTGACCAGGTGCGGTGACCTCATCATTTCAGCAAGTTTTGTGAAAATCTTTTTTTGAAGAGCTTGTGAAGATCTTTGCCGTAAACAGAAAGCAGTTTACAGCAGTTTACAGCAGTTTACAGCAGACAGATTCAAGGGTTTCAACAACATACAAACATGTCTGAAAATGTTAATATGAACATCCAGCTTTGTTATCTCATTTATGTTAAAAATATGAGAAAACAAAATACCCCTTTTTAAGTTTCTGACCAATACATTTGAGCGTTCCACTGAGAGCATGATCTAAGAGAGAAATGGACACTGTATCATTATGGTCAACTGAACAGATGCATCTGTGATGAGGTATTTTTCACTCCAGCCTCCTCTGTCTCTTCAGTTCATTCTTTTTTGGCAGGACACTTTCTTCCCATGGCTATGGCACGATGACTAAATTTCCTGAGAGCAGTTCCAATCCTCACATAGGAAACAGAAAGGCACATTTCTTGACATGTCAAGGGACCATGCACTCTTGTTCTGCATCTCTGTGTCTATATCGTTCCCTCTGTCTCTTTAAGTCTCCAAGAGTTTCAGTACTTAGTCATTCTCTCCATCCTTGGCCTGAACAGGAGAGAAGCCATTTAGTTTGCTGCGATCCTTTGCATACTGAGACAGGTTTGTCAGACTGATGTTTCCCTCTTTACTTTCCTCCACTTCCTCATCTGGCTCCCCGTTGTCTTCCTCCTCTGTCCTCTCCTCACCCAGCATGGCGCTGCCGTTGTTTACGCACACACTGGCTCGTCGCAGGTCGTCAGTGATGTTTCTCCTCAGCTCCCTGCTTTTGTTGCGTCTTGCAAGTTTGGTGAGGGATCCGAAGCGCAGGTTGAAAAGATTCTCCTCTGAAGAGGACGCAGTCTGCGGTTGTTGCTCAATCCCCTGATGGTCGTAGGGCTCACAGGCCCCCTTCAGTCTCAGGTTGTTCAGCTTGGTGTCAATGCTCTCCTGGGATGAGGTCTTGAAACGGCCAGCATCCAGGCTAGCAAACAAGGCCCGCTTCTCAGGAGACAGCATGTCCAGAGAGTGAGCTCGCTGCTCCAGGCCCAGCTGACGGCGCTCCATGCTGCGGATGGTGGCGGCTCTTTGGAGTTTGTCATGGATCTCAACACTCAGGCGCCGTCGAGTTTCACGGAACTCTGCTCGCACATTTGCTTTCCATTCAGCCGCATGAGCTTTAATCTCCCCAACCTATAATAGCATAAGAAGAATTACGGATGATTTAAACAGAAAATGGTTTACATTCTTCGTTAGCAGAATAATAAAGGTACAGTATGTAGAAATAGGACCTGTCATGAATTGACGACTTGATAAACTGGTAAGAAGTAACTCTCTCCATCTGTATCGCTTACATGTTTACATTTCAGCAGTATCAGGAGACTGTGCAGCTTGTTGGGATGCATATTTCCCATCTCAGTAAAAATTGAGTGCAAAGCCTTGTGGCTATTTTACACTTGAATATCATTAGAACAACCGTATTTGTGAATCAGATCTCAAGATAGAGCAGATAGTTGGAACAAATGATGCAAACTTCCCCTTTAAATCTAAACTTTTTGTTTTTAAAAGTCCTGAAAACAAACCTTCTACTCAAATACCAAGAATTGTTGATCAATCCTAAATCTTCTGCAACTTTTTAAACAATTATTGAAGACTTTCTCTTCCTCCCCACTTGTGAAATGTAGCTGGTTGAGCCATCTCAGAGAAACAAGTGAAGGATTTAATGACATTTAAATGAAATGCTATGTTGTATCTTTGTGCATGCACAAATGTCTGTAAAATTGGACAAAACCTTCAAACACAGCCCAAATGCAGGATCAATGGTTTCTTTTTTGTGGCTTTCTACGTGATGATTATTTAACAGTCATGACTTGCTAAAAATTATTCATCAGTTTGTCCCATATTAGATGACTCTTCTGCTCCAATTTGGCGGAGGAACCTTTTGAAAGTAATCAATAGACAAAGTGAGCACAAGAGGCAGCAACCGAGCGACCTTTCAATTCCCACCTCTCTAATGTAATACTGAGCAGTGTAATCAAATAATCCTCACCTCCTCTTTGGTCTTTTTTGATAGGACTCGAAGCCAGTCTCCAATCATGCTCAGGACTGCAGCAAAGTAAGCCAAACCCACCAAGATCCAGAACCACACAAGAGGCTTGTACCACTTCATGTAGTCGATCCTGCGGTTTCCACCTGAAAATGAGTTATAAGTTTAAAGAGTGAGTTATAAAAGTTGGAAAAAACATTAGTGTACATGATGAGTGAATCAACATTACTTTACCTGCCACGTAGTCTCCTATTCCCACGGTGGTGAGTGTGATGACAACAAAGTAGATGGACTCCAGTGTGGTCCAGCCCTCGATGTGTTTGAAGATGATGGCAGGGATGGTGACAAAAACAATGCAGCCAGCCAGAATGAACAGGATGGTGGATGTCACTCTGATCTTAGTCTGACTGATCTGTCTGTGTTTTTGCTGAGAAAACCAAAAAGAAGAAGCCATTAGACATATGCTCCTGATCAACATTTTAAAACTGGTTGATAAATTGCACTGATTTACATTTTGTATTGTTGGATCTTAAAAAAGTTCTAAGTAGAGTATCAAAATGCAAAAAGAAGAAATTAGAGTGAGACAAAGAATATTAGGCTATTCATGTCAAGATTTTGATCAGGGGTTATACGTAATTAAAACTCATCAACCAGTCAAAAACACTTGAGAGGAAATTCTTTCACCCAAAAGAACAAAAAGCTGGAACCAGAGAAGTACGTCAACACATAATCATTTACAAACTCTTGATGCTCACCCTGAATATCCTCTCGACTCTCAAGATGCTTTTCACAAAGATGGTCCCCAGCTGGTCTCCAATCCCCGCCAACAGGAAGCCAAAGAGAGGGATGCCAAATATGGCATAAAGGATGCAAAAGATTTTCCCGCCTTCCGTGCTCGGAGCTATGTTTCCATAACCTGTTGGAAACAAGGACACCATGATAAAGAAGGAAAAGTTTCCTGAAAGGAGTAAAAGTCTATGCCAGTGAGGACAGAAAATGGGAAAACAAAGAAAGGGAAATGGTGCAGAAGAGGCAAAAATCTTTGTTATGCAACATAATCAATAGACTCCTTCTGTACTGCTTGTGTGTTCAAGAATCAGTCTGTGGTAAATACGATCTTAGAGAGCCAACAATTAGGTTCCCTGCAGAGAAAATTGCATCAATTCTGGGTCTGAAGTGACAGCGATACAATGGAGAAGACGGGGGAACAGAAGAAAACACACGTAAACCAATTCTTCTAATTTCCCTTGTGACTCAAATATGTAAGTGTAGCATGCTTCCTGTGTGTGCTAAGTTCCTCTTTCCTGCAGCATCTTTTATTATGATTATTAGATTATTATGCTATCATATCTAGACAAGTTTAATTATAAGAACTCCAGGCTTTTATCAACATTTATTTGAGGTTTCTGTGGAATAGTTTTTTTTTAATAAGTAGCTCCAGTAATTCAAAGCGGATCTGCTTCAAGTCCTGTTTTTCTCCTCTATTTTTATATCAGGGTATTTAATGAAGCGGCTGTGCTGCCTGCCAGCAAATGTCATTTAAGGACACTGGACTAACCCAACTCACTGATATTCAAACAAGATCTCTGATTTTAGAATAAGTCCAAAGATTTTATGTTTCATACGACAGGGGATAAGGGTCATGTTAAAAAAAATTCAAGATTAATCTCAGAAATCACAGACAAGTGTTTAACAAATTTACGAGAAGAAGTCATAAAGAATCAAGTCTTAGATTTACAAGACTAAAGTCACAATTTTACAAGAATTAAGTCATGGATTAATGAGACTAAAGTCACAAATCACATCTTCAAGCCCTTTTATAATGCATGTATTTTTTTGAGTGGGCCAACAGGGAATATTTTCAGTTCTCACAGCACATTACTGTCATTCATCAGTTGTGTTATCTTTGCACTTTTTGCTTCAACTCCCATAGATTGTTGTTGCTCTTTCGATAATAAAGTTTTTCCCTGCTTTGCTGTGATTTTTGATTTTCCTCTACTTTCTATTTGCTCCAGCATTGCTCTGATTTTTGTTTCATTACTTTGTGAGCAGTTTTCTACTTGAGTTGTGCACTTGGGTCCTTCCGTGTCAATCTTGTCATTATGATCTGGCCAATAATGGACCCAGCCGATTTAGAGTCCATGTAAAATGCTCTGAGAAACCAGGGGAGCTGTGTTCAGCCACACTGAGCAGCATTTTTCAAGGTGTAAGGGACTTACCTATGGTTGTAATGACAGTTCCTGCGAAGAAGAAGGCACTACCGAGGTCCCAGTAGCTTGAGTTGTAGGATGTGACTCCGACAGGACTCACTCCTGCACTCACTGCATCAATGGCATGCTGAAACAAGCAAAACGTATCAGTTATTATGAGCACAATTTCTCAGGGTAGAATTAGAAAACACAAGTTGAACGATCCAAAGTGTCTTCAATTTCGTCTCTTGAATTCCCATAAAGAGAAGAAGTCAATTTTAACCTTTTGTGCAGAGAAAAGAAGGACTCAGCTCTGATTTCATGATAAGGCTTTGAAAAGAGTAGGCACACAACCCCCCACACCTGGCAATGCTAATGGACTGACTGTTATGTGCGTTCGCGTGTGACCCCTTCATCTGATTGCATAACACTCGTGAGGCAACTGAGGATGAAGAGCATCTACTTATCTTCAGATCAACCTGGAAGGTCATGCAGCCTCATAAAGGAGAATGAGAGAAGCAAAGCGAGAGCGCAGGTGAGGGGAAGGGTTAGGGGAAGGGTAATGTTTGTTAGATAGAGGGAATTCATTCAACCTGAAAGTCATGTTATCTTGTAAAACAGGAGACTGAGTTAGGTTAATAAAATTCATTCAGTCAGTTTAGTGTTCATTTTGCCTGACACTAAAATCAAATTGTGCTGTTAGGTTACAAATGGAACCTAAATTTATGACTTCGACACAGAATTTCAAGCTTATGTGAAGACCTTTCTGTTCCCGTTGTTTTGGCACTCTCTCAGGACAAAACATTATCTCATTGCTCTGAAAACTGGCAAAAATGAATGATAAGGTAAATACAAAGCCAAGGGTAGTAAGATTCAATGGATTTTTGTGGTATGAATACACGGTGTATGTCCATCATTCTGCACTTGCTGAAAGCATCAATAAGTGCAGAATTATTTGTTGTTGTTTTCTTTTTTTTTCCCTTTTTTTTAGATTTTGGCTAAAGAAATGAGTTTATTTTCTGGAGTTTCCAAAGAAGACATGAGAATCAAAGCTATGTAGATGAAATTCTTACGTCTTTTCAAGCCAGTTTAGACATGTTGCTGAGATCACTTGTGATACAGTCAGGCACCATCAGAAACTTGATAATCTTTTTGTTATAACCTTTTCTTCCCATTTTTGGATTGGACAAATAGTTTGTAAATGCCAGTCATTTCAAAATATGTGCTTTTTGCTCTCTGGTTTGGGATTCAGAGTGTTAAACTGTGAATTGTTTCCATTAACTTTTAAAGCAAGGATTGTCTGCACTGTCTTGTTGCTTCTATTCTCACTTTTCTAGATCTAGGTCTTTTGTATTCATTAAGAAAAATAACACCTATCATCCCTTCTTGCCTCAAAGATACGAAAGCATTGACATGGTAGCATCTATTTCAAGAGCTGTTAAAATTACCCAATGTCTTTTTTTGTTTGTTTCCTTTTCCTGACAAGTTTGCATGCTTTTATTGTTCAAATTGACTAAATCTATCGGAAAAATGATTCATCTTTTGTTTCTTTTGTGTCCGCCTTGTTCTATATTCCCCCGGCTCATCAATTCTTGGTGGAATCATTAAGAAGTTACAATGCCCTGCATTTACTGCATCATTATTCTTATTGATCTCCTTCTGTGCTCCGTTATGAAGCCACAGGAGTCTAATCTACTTGTTTTGTTACCAAACTCCCTACTTTATTGGCAGGAGAGCTTTCATGTAACTCCTGGTTCCAAATAAACATGGGCTCTGAGGGCATTTAAGTCAATTTTAGGGCTGCCTGTGGGTCAGAAACAGTCTGGCAGACAGTAACACACAGCTCATTCATTCTGAGCAACCCCAAGTCTATTCAAGCAAGCTGTTAGAGGGATGAAAGTCTATATTATAAAATATGAATCAACTCTCGTGACACACATTTGAAAGCAGACAGGGTGCAGGAGCACTTTCACATCGCTGCACATGCCTACTCATAATCCTGCATGTGATTACCTCAGCTCCATCAGTGTATGAGGCTACTTTGGGGTCTACAGTTAATGAGTTACACTGATGTTATTTCAGAGTTTTCCAAAGACATATCTACTTCAATTGGCTAAAAATGAAAGCATTAATAATACAATGTATCTCAAATAAGCCAATTCTGGAGGCAAGGGTGGACTATTAATAGCCCCACATTGAAACTGAATACTTCATGAGAAGTCCTATTTTTGTCTTGCCAAGTTCAGTCTACATTATTGATCTGGAAAATCCTCCACATGCACATGCATTTTTGAGACATGAGGATGATGGCTTGAATGTCCGTTGAGAGTGTTATTTGGGACAGGAATCTACAGTTTGTTTGTTTTTTTTTTGTCTCTTTTACTGAAAATTGAGATCACCAAAGATTGAGATCAAGGATACTCTGTTTTTGTTTTTGTTTTTCTTCTAAGGTTTGGCTTCATCAAGGAGCAAGCAAACTCACAGCTTAGCTTTATCTTCTCTGTCTCTTGATCCCACAGCAGGTGACAGCAGCAATCCAGCTGCTTAAAATTTTCCTTCAGCCCTCCTCACTGTGACAACACTCTCCTCTGATTTTCCTCTCCAGCCATCACAATCACATACAGCTCTACCCTGACCAGCCTGAAGCATCCAAATTGCACAAATAACTGCCAGTGGGGAAACAGGTTCATCACACATACAGCTGATTTGTTTGTTTATTCACACAGGGTTTGTTTGATTTTAAAGTGACAGAAGAGCAAAGCAGTCAAGACTAGGATCAAGTGAAGGAGCACACTATTGGTCCTTACTGAAACAAGAGTAGAATCACTTCAATAAACAGCACTTTATTAAATCTAATCCCTATGATCAAAATCTCAAGTATAATTGCAAATTGTTTCTCAGTTTATTTACATTTCACAGCCATGCTTAGTCTCAGCCTCTTCAGTTTTCTTTTCAATCCATAACTATCCTCCAAAGGACAGACCACTGAGAAGCAGCACTGAGATTGTTGCATTAACATGTAAGCTTCAATGTGTTTTTAAAATTTAAGTTTTTATGTTGGTTAAGCCTTCAATGGGTATTTCCCCCCTTTTGTACTTTGTCTCTGAGTTCTCACAAAGGCAGCCTAAGTGCTCTTCCTTCTCGGACACATTCTTTGTAAAATACTTGGTTATTAAAGGTAGGATCTGCAGGGATCTTTGGAACTGTTTGTAAACACAACATCCAAACTGGGCACCTCCTCTGTGGCTCAGTGTCAGCAGCAGTGCATGCCCACTGCCTCCAACCGAAGCAACGTGAACACATTCACCAGTCCAGTGAGCACCTGCAACATCGCGTTTCTATGTGGAGGAGACTCAAGCTTACACCTGAGTTCCTACAGCAAATGTGGTGTTTTGCAAATATTGTATCACTCTTTTTCCATGTTATGGCCTCAATCATAGCTGCACGGGATGGCTTCTCTCATTTGCTATCATCAACACGCAACGTTGCTTGCGCACTGGGTGTGCTGTGATTGGCTGGGGTCACCATACTCACTCTCCACACAGACAAACAAAACATTAACATACAAGCAGAAGAGGAGGCTGTGGCAGACACAGACTTTGACACACATATATGCAGGTCCATAGATGATGATTTTGCAGGGTTATTCCCATGAAAGTACACTTTTTTTAGGAAAGTCCTGCAGACCATACCTTTCAGTACAGTAAACACAGTACGGCATAAAAAGCTTATGTGAGGACTTTTAAATACTTCAAGTTTTTGATTAATGTGCATTGCTGTCATGATCTACAGTGTTTTCATCACTTCTCACTATTAGTCACAGTTGGTTCTCACAAACAATCGAATCAAAGTATGCTATGATGTAAATGTATGTAAATATTATGTTTTATCACATATTGGAATATTATAATGCTGTTTATTTTTGTCCTGATGTACTTTAACTGCAGGCAGCTCAATGTTCATCACAGTTTATTTGCAGTTAAATGACTCATCAATAATCCAGGCTTGACTGGTATCAATACCGACGCAGCTTCACATGCCGTGAGTCATCCCCATGGCGAAGGAAAAAGCCAATTAGGTCTGCTTTCTCCGTGGGTGCACAGCAGGTAGGTGGACAGCACAGACACTCAATCTGACATGAGGAGGTCAACAATCGTACACAGACACACATATTCACACTTCTTAAACAACACATGCTGTCAAGCAAAGTCTGGTTAGTTTCTTGTACATCTTCCATCTCACAGGTTGCACATAGATGTATGGACACACTTTCCATGGCTGTCATTTTTCCATCAACTCCTCTGCCAAACAGTTTGACAGTGGTGAGTCATAACTGCTGTGTCGAGACAGGGGGTCTTTGTTTAAATGACAGCTTGGCACAGCACGAACAGGCCGATAACGAAATCTACTGTATAAAAAGACCAGACAGAGACTTTTATGGATAAGCATGTCCTGGAGGCCTTTTCGTTTGACAGCTGAGAAAAAGTGTTGTGCCTGAGTGTGAGCTTCACACAGAGGCATGATATTTTCACATTTAACAGTATAAACTTATAGCTAAATAATACAATTCTAAAGTTATGAGGATTATATAGCCAAAATGAAATTTGGAGCAAGAAGTGAAGTCATTTTCTCATTTGTTTTTATCCCAATGGACTGCTCTTTGGACTATATGAGTTTCCCCCTGCTGGTCATTAGAAGTGATGGTTCAAAACCAAGTGGCAATTTCTAGATGAGAGAGAAAGACTGATACATTTTTTTCAGGGCTGACACTGATATTGATTATTAAAAGTCAAGGTGAACAATAACCAATATTTGGAGCTGCAGCTAAAATGGAAATATTGGTGCCGAAACTTCAGATAATTTAAACTCCAACACTCAGCTTTGGCAGAATACCTTTAAGCATATGTTTATCAAAGGGACTGTAAGGACTTTCTAAGTGATGTTCAGAAAGTCTCATCTCACGATAAATGCCTGATCATAACTCACAACTTAAAATGAGATTTATCAGCACTAAATTAGGGTATTTCCGAAAAGTATTTCAGGGCTGTTTCCTGTGCAGCAAATCTACATGTTACCAATCAGATGGTGCTGTGGGTGGGACAATGCTGGAGTACTGACTGCAGACAGAGAGGCAAAATAATCTAGTTACCGGCCCAGGCTCATAATTGGTCTATCCTTACAAAAATCTGCAGTTCATTGAGCAACAACTTGAAAAAATATGTCAGTTTTCAAAGCTGTACTGTTTTTTCATTTTTTTTCAGTGATTGAAAGTTACTTTAGGAAATTACATTCAGGTAGTTTACTTGTAAGCCTTAACTTCCTGGTGAGACATTCGTCTTGTCTGTGATTCAGCTGCTGCTACAAGTGCCACAGCAGGAGGTCTATGACTGCAGGTCTGTGCAATGAATAATTGAGTCCCATTGGACCCACAGCACACCATGCTAAAGGTTTTGATTTCCACACTTCTCCACAGGAAGAAAAACTGTCATTGATTTTTTTTTTCTCTCTTTTTTTACAAACTCATGATGTTGCATCTGTGGCTCAAAGGTTGAGCACCACAAGGGAAGGAAAGACAGGATGCTTCTAGAACAAATAAGAGGATGGAGGTGGGTGTAGAGGAGGTGGGAGAGACAACTATGCAGTCCAATATCCACCAGACCTGTGTTAAAGAAGCTATCATCAAACGCAGGCATTGGAGTGGAAAGTGGAACACACTAAATGTGGCGTGGTTGGGTCTCTCTTTGGGGTTATTTCAAGCTGGAGTGATTCAGAGAAGTACACAGCAGCTGTATCATGAACCTCTTACTTAACACCCTCAAACTACATGAGAAAACGGGTAAAACCTTGTATAACGCGGTAAGTGTGGCCTTATGATTGTTTTGTAAGCTGTGATTTTACAAGTACTTCAAACATAATCAACAAAAACATGCCTAAACATTGCCTCTCTTTTTCACCTTCAAATCATAGCTCTGAACTCATCTGTTTGGATTAACCTGTTCTGCTTAACCACACCGTCCTCACTTTTGTTGTTTGTGGTTTTCATATAGATGGTTTTGCTCTGCTTTCTGAGGTGACCATGAGTGACATGAAAGGCACCAATATATAAAATGTACTATCATCATTATCAACATGATTATTACTGTCAACCAATTTCACATCCAAGGTTGTCAAAAATGTGTCATCTCACACAAAAGCTCCTTTTTTCATCAAACAGCTATTAAAGAATCTAATTTGAGGAAAAGTGCTTTTACGTGAACAACTTTTCTTCAAGTCAAAAAACTCTCTTGGCTCTTTTTCCTCTTTGAACATCTTGTGCAGTCGACTGTTTGACTCCTGTTTTTTTTTTACAAGCCTCACATTCCCTCATAAATCAAACTCAACACTCAGCCAACTACACGCCAACATGTCTCAAATCATTTTTCAATCCCACTCCCACTTGAACATGTCAGCTGGATAAAGTGACCTTAAATCACAACCTGTAATTCTCTGTGTGATATGGGAGAGGGATGAGACATAAAGCAGCTGACGGTGTAAAAAGACCTTAAGTGCTGTGAGGTTGTGATGTATTTTCTGAACAGGCAGAGCAGGCTTCAGTTCAGCTTCATTACACCTCGGATTTTAAAGGCTGTCAGCAAAGATTAATGAAACGTGGATGAAGTCTCAGTGACACGACCTGTTGGTTTGTGGAGAAACTCATAGAAAGGGATCACTATACTGAAAACACTGATTTTAACTTACTCATACACAAAACCAGTGACATTCAAGCTACAATGGGTTCATTTCAACCTAAAACTAGCCATGATCCAAGATATGAATAAATCTGAGCTTTAATAATACAAATTTAATTTTAAAAAAGTCCCCTGTGTAGTCACGAAATCTATTGTAAACATGATCATTTCAGCACCAGATATGGATATTTTTATCAAGCAGTAACCAGCTTGACTGAAAGGACTGAAGCAAATTCAAACGTGTGAAACACTGTACTTCCTCAGGTGTTCATTTCAAGCTGGCTCTAGAAATCACATTCAAAAAAGCTTGTTTTGAGAGAAAAACTGAATACGTTTCCTGTCTGATTGGAAAAAACAATAATTACAAAACCATAGACAAGGCCGACTTGCTTGACAGTGTACAAACTGTAGCTGTTAGTAGTGAGGCTCCACACTTACTTGATAGAAACTAGGTGGAGTTTGACATTTCCTACATGGCACCTGATAATGACAGGCTTCAAAACTCTGCCTCAGAGACAAATGTTTGCCCACACAGAGACTACATCCATTTGCAACACGTTCTATGATTTTATATGGACTTTAATGCAGTTTCATTGACTTTTAAAGCCACCCTCTTGAGGACAGCTATCGTACTGCAAGTTTTTGAACTTATTTGATGACAACACTTTGCTCTATTCCCAGAAAAATACATGACAAATGATAACGAATAACATATTCCATTGTGCGTCATAGATAAATAAGAGTCAAAAGGTCAGTTTTTCTTTGAAATTGTTCAGCCTCTCAGGCCCTTCAGTTTTACTATGATTATATCCAGCATGAAGCATTTAAACTCTACTTGGAGTAAAATGAAAAAATATTCCTGCTGTGGCCGTGAGCTACTTTCCTTTTTTAAAATGTGTGGGTGTTGTGAAGCTTCACTGTGGAATTTCACACTGTACTAATGCCCTTAATGTTGAGGGTATGGGCTCTGGTTCTGTAGTGCTTTTCTCGTCTTCTGAGCACTGTTACATATAATGTCTCATTCACATCACATTGACGCACAGATGGTACAGCACCGTGGTCAGGTTGGAGTGAAGTGTCTGGGACCTGTGATCGAGCCCCCACCTTCCGATTGAGACGAGCAACGGCTGCCTTTCATTAGAAATTTTGATACTTCTAAGTTATAAAACCCAACAACAAATGCTTATATAACAAAAAAATGTATGTCCTATTTACTAATAACATAGTTTATAAACAGTAATTTGATAACTCAAAACATGAGGACACAACTGAATCAATAGTGAGTGGACATTTATGCTCTCCAGGAAACTGTATATGCAGCGTCATAGTGACAGACCTTATTTACTATGAAGATAAACAGGGAGGAAGACAGTGGCTTTTCCCTTTTCCCCAGGATTACAGTAATTTGTTATTATGTAACATGAACCTGCGTGTGCTGTAGTGTGCTCTCCACAGCGTGTTTGCCAACAGATGTCAAGTGTCAGTGAATTATGGGTATCTCAGTGGTGACCCTGGAGGAATTATTGTGCTTCCTGCTAAGATGCACCTGCCTCTAAGTCTGCTTTTGACATTTACCCATCAATATCTCCAACCAGGAGGAGGAGAGAAGCAGGAACATGTCCTGATGATGCTCAAGTCACTGTATCATTAATTTAGGGCTAAAATTAAAACAATTGGAAAAGACTTTCTATTAAAAAAGCAATAGGCAAACCCACCTATTACTACATAACATGGTTTTAAATGTGCTTAAAATTATTTCAATCAAGAGTATAACCACAGAGCTGCAGTATTTTTCAGTTGTGATATGGACAAAGCTTGAGCTGAAGATCTTCAAAATCCTTCCCAGGAGTCTGCCTCTACAAGGATAACAACTGATGCCATAAATAGCTTTCAACAGCATGCCATTTCTACCACCAAGAAAGAGTATTAGAATAGTTCTTATAATGATAAAATAATTCATTTTGCACTTCATCTATGTGACAGACCAAGTGCAAAGTTTTTTATTCATTAGAAGTTTTGTAGAGTTTCCTTATTTTGTTAAAAAGTCACGTGGGTTCATGTTCTTTTATCCCTCTCTGGAAAAACAGCTGCTGAAACCTCAAATGACACCGTGAGGACAATAAGACTGAAAGGAAAGAAAAAAACTGCAGAAAACTAAATGAGCTGTTATTTTCTTTAAAGCTCAGAGAAGAAGTGCAAAAAGCAGATAACAGTGCACCGACGACTCAAACAAACACCTACTTTTACATTTAACACGTGCTTACTCTCACACTTACTCTCTGGAAGCTTACTGCTGGAAAAACAACATATCAGTACCATGTTATACTGTGAAAAATATCCTGTTTTAACAATGATTTTCAACTAAATAAAAAAATTTGAACATTATGAAAAATTCTGACAATATAGCGTGATACTTTTGTTTGGTAACAATTAACTATTCATCCTCATCCAAAAAAGAATTTTTTACTTTGTAACATGACACTTATATTGTAATAAAGTGAAATATGTCACACTACATGGAGATCAGTTTGGGGTGATAGATGTGCACCTGTTGATTGATACTTAACCTCTGGCGATAAACTAGCATCATCATGGCCCTAAACTTGATAACGCCACTGTTGATTTTCCTACTAAGTTATTTAAGTACCAGAGGAAAGTGTAGGCTCTTTCACTAATTATGTGATGGACTATGAAAAAATTAGTGGCTTTTATTGTTATTTATTTATTGTTTCATTGCTACATGAATATATCTTGTTCTACTTTTCACTTAGTAATGTGGAACACATTTGTTTCATACATTTTTATGCAAAAATATAGATCATCAACATCATTTCACATGTTTCAGACCCCAAAAAATAAATCTAAAACCAGAGAAAAGCAGTCTCCTGTGATGGTGACTGTTGTGTGTTGATATCACAGCAACATACACAAGGACATTTCTGCTGCAATAAAAAGCAACAGTGAAAGCAATATACTGGCGACAGAGGTGAGAAATAAGCAGCGTAAAGCAGTGAAACTCACCTCAGCGTGAGAATTTATATCATCCTGCCCACTCAGTCACGGAGACTGTTCCAGGCTTTTCTTTGTCGTGTGAAAACATCCGCTTAACCCAATTTTACACAGATGTTTTACAAAAAGGCTGACAGGGGAGGTCCACCAAAGAGAGTCGTGCACGTGTCTTTTTTTTTTCCAACAAACTTCAAATGTGCAAAAGTACATATGTCACAAGCTTTTACATAACACCTTTTCATGAGATGTGACCATAACTCTGAATGCATGTTTCTCTTTGATGGACACGTGAATTAAGGTCTCATTTGCTGAAGGACAAGCCAGACATGAAAGGAGGAAACATCTGAGCTTTCCAAGATCACGTGACCTCCTAATAACACCAGAATTAATTACCCCGAGAACCCCTAATTATCCACGATAGCAATCACCATCTATGAAACTGCTGCAATAAAGGTCAGTCCTTTGACTTTTATCCTTTTATCTACCAATCAAACTGAATGCCACTGAGTTTTATGGGACAGATCATTTGCATTTAGTTTCTTATCCTCCTTTTACCTGCAAGCTTACAAGTTTGATAGACAGATTTAAAACACACTTATTGTGCTATTCCAGCTCCCTGTTGTGGTTTGCATAAAACAACAACTTTTCTTTGCTCACCTTGATAAGAACCTCCAGCTCGTCTGGAGTAACACAGGGATGTCTCTCCAGAAACGAGGCCTTCTCTAGAGTGATGCTATTCTTCTGGTCGCTCTCGAACGGCTGCTCCAGCGCCCTGAAAGCCAGACCTCCACAGACCAGGTAGAGAACGACCACAAAGAACACAGCCAGCACCGTCTTCCACTTCATCACAGAGTGGAGCGCAGAGCCGTCGCAGCTGGCGTCCATGCTAGCCACCACACTGGCTGAGCGGGAAGAGATGGACAGGCGTGGCAGTGGACAGTGGCCATTGGCCTTTGGGTCGACGCCCATCGGGTTCTGCATGGTGGCCACACTGGCCTGGACCAGACTGGATTTCACCATGCCGGGCTGGGCCTTTTTGGGAGGGACCAAGTTGGTCTGGACCGCCACTGAGGAGGAATGAGAGGAAAGAGGAAAAGGATTTATGTTTGGTTTGGCTTTATTTGGACACAAAGACACACTGAGCAGGTAGAGTACCACTGAATGCAGGAAAACAGGGAGGCTGGACCTGTGAAACTCACTTGAGATGGAGAAAATATATACATTTTTTAATTTCAGACATGATATTTTGAAGAATTATCTCCTCCTAAAAGTATTTCTCTGTGTTTGAAATAACCGCACAGGAAAGTTCCAGTAGTGAAGTGGTTTCAGACTCCACATTAACAACTCTGTTGGAAGAACAAGACGATATTCATAAGTTAGCAAATTGATTGAGCTTCAACCAGGATGACCAAACATTTTCTTTTGCTCAGATATGTCCTCCTTTTTGGTGGTAAAATATTACGATCGCGGGGATTTTGTAAAATCCAACAAAATGTCTCGTTTTTCTCAACTCATTCTACAGACCATGGGTATTATAAATATAAATATATACAATAAAGTGCTGCACTGGGCTAATGGAATTATTTCGATGGACCAACTTGTCAAGATGTTGAGCGTGCAGGAAAACATGCTCTGACTGCTTGCGCTGGTCCCTTAGACAGAAAACTCTGAAGTGGAAATTCACTTTTACAGATGAACTGCAGATGTATGTTAGTACCCCTCTTTTTGTTGTTTGTGACTAGTGTTTGGCACCATGTACTGTCCGTAAAGCTGGCTTGTGTCAGCTGAAAATTTAAACACCCCAAAAGCCAAATCAAACCTTAAAATTTTGAGGCACAGGTTATATCTGTGTTAGACAAATATATCAATTGTATAACATTTTGAGACATAAAGTCAGTCATGAAATTAAAGTCTAAAATGATGAGATATTTGAGTTACACAGTCAAAATCCCTAATCAAAATTTAAAAACTGTGAGTTACAGTCAAATTTTGGGGAGAAACTCAAAATTTTTATATCAAAAGTCAAAAATTGTGATAAAGAGTAAAGATTTTGAGACGAAATTCTGAGATAAAAGTAGAAATGTTTAAGTAAAAAGTCAAAACTGTAAGAAAATAAATACAATTTGTTTTGCAATAAAAAGTCAAAATAATTGGAAAATAGTAAGAATTTGGAGGAATGGGTGTTTTAAATATATATCTAGGTGATGAAGCTACTTTATTGTCTCTGAGTATCTTTGGGTATTTTGCAGCATCTCTAAGAAGCCAGGTAGGGGTCCTCTTTTTTGATTTATAGAATATGGTCACCCTAGTTTAAAGGTCTTTTATTTTACATTTTAATCCGTACTCAATCCTAATTCTAACATACAATAACAGAAAATATGGTATCGTCTTTCACGGGGCAAATAAAGACTTACAAAACTTCTCCCTTACCCCAGGAAGACAAAAAAAAACTGTGAATCTAATGTGGGAAACATCAATAATTGAGCACCCTGTTGTGTTGTGAGTTCTTGTAGAGGAAATTGCTTAGACAGCACATCGGAGGATGAAAACACAGGCTCATTACAGCCTTTGAAAACCTATACCTCCCCTGCATGAAGCATTAGAAGGTGATTTCCACTTATTGCTCTCAGATAATAAAGAGCTTTTCACAGAGCCCACACTCAAACCTATCAGCAAAGATGCCTGCTATCCAGCCAACAGCTTAGTCAGAGCTGCACAGATACACCATCACTTCGGTTTATCGCTATACTAAAAGTGGGTCCCAGATTACGTGCATTAAAGTCGTCAGTGCTGTGTGATGGAGCCTGAACAGTCACACCTCTACGAATAATGTAGAGAACAGGACTATTGAATCAACATAATGAATGAAAAGAACATCAAGATGTTGTTCATGTACATGCAGACCTAGACAAAATGAGACAAAATCCCCACTATTTGAAGCACACACATAACCATAACTAACCCTAGCAGTGTTCCTGAGTTGAGTAACTCTTTCAGAGAAGCAGGATTCAATTTTTCTAACAGACTATAAGAGAAGGATAAGTGCCACTTTCAGTCATCGGCGTGGGGATGGATTTTATTATGAGCAAATGCATACTGGTGCAGGTCGGCAAAGTGTAAAGCAGAATCACAGAGGCAGCCCAATTTAGATCCCTTTGAGCATGTATAAAGAATTGAATTAGACATTCAGAGCCCTCGCCTTCACCCCCGATGTGCCCACCTTGCTCCCCTCAGAGAGCGTGGTGTGCCTCCAAGCCACGGTCGGAGCCTTGTGTCTGCAATGATGCAACTCTTGAAGGTAGGAATATAAAGTGGATTTGTTGGAGGGGGGGGCTCTTTCGTGTAATGGGATAGCATCACTTATGGGATACGCTTAGTAAACCGGACACGTACAAAAACACACGCACTGACACAGACCCCACCCTGATGAGTCAAGGGCATCCAGGAAGTGTCTCTGTCTCTGATCCAGAGGCTATGAATCTTGTTAGTTAATCCCCATATCATGAGTGGATCAATAACAGTAGAGTGGTGTCACAGGTTTGGAAAGGTGCAAAACTGCCACTTTCAATTTACAGCACGAGGTTTTAAAGGGCGGTGACTGCCAGGCTATTTTTGGAACAAGAGATGAATTAGAAAATTAAGACTGAGAAGTGAAGCAGCAGAAAGACAGGGACCTCACATCAATATCTGGTGATGTCATTTTGATGGTTGTAGAAGAAAATTACTGGAAAATGTATTGCAAAGTGGGTCATGTCCCTAACTAGACTCTCAAAGATATTAATTACATTTCAGCTCATCATGTTAGTGAGTGAAATTGAATAAATTAGCTCTGCTCACGCTCACAGCTGGGTGGAGGCATCTAAATGTGTGTCCATTTCACTTAAATTTAACAAAACATGCAAGAAGAATCACAGGTAGAACAATGCAGATCAAGTCAGAAATGAAAATGGTAAAAAAAAAAAAAAAAAGTTTATTGTATGGTTTGTGGTTTGAAATTCATGTGGTGTTAGGCAAAACCTTTTCCTCATACCACTGAATGTGCTTCATATTGATTTTGTAAATTAAATAAAGCCTTGGTGGAAAGCAGTGCCTTTTATCTCTCTCTCCCTTTCTCTCTCTCTCTCTCTGCTATCCATCACTCTTGTCTCCAGCATGTCTGGACTTACGCAACTTCTGTAGGTTCAGAGATATACAATCAAGCCACAAATTAAACAACATAATGTAGTAAGAAAAAAATAAGAACTTTTTTGTCAACTATCTATGCGGAAAACATTTATAATTGGTCTCTTGATATGTACAGATAGTCAATAACCCAGCATGACGCATGAAAATTTTAACTCTGCTGATTTCTAAACAAAATATGAAACTATCTTTGGAAAAAGTCACCATGATGGAAAATCTTGGGTTGGCTCCAGTCAGCTCTGAACAGGTTGTGAGCAGTAACTTCACCAGCTGAGCCTAAATAAAACAACTTGATCACAGTCCAAGAACTTCTGGAGGAATATATTTAAAACAAAAAAAGAAAAAGAAGAAGAAGTTTCAGGTCTTATTCTAACAGGGAGTGTTGTAACAGCCCCCGTTCAAACAGGTGTCACAAGATGATTCCAGTTTCAAATCACTTTTTTTGAAAGAATTCAGGTGCACCTTGTTTTGTACGGGAGAAAAATAAGTCTGAAGGAAGTTAATGCATTTCCTGAT
Organism: Thalassoma bifasciatum; assembly: GCA_008086565.1. NCBI lineage: Eukaryota > Metazoa > Chordata > Actinopteri > Labriformes > Labridae > Thalassoma > Thalassoma bifasciatum. The sequence continues at coordinate 66,465 of RPOG01000841.1, forward strand.
CAAGACTTTTTTTTTTTGCAATATCACAGATAACATTGCATAACTTAAATCAGATTAATAACAGTCCCCCAGACAAAATGTGACAGTATTTTTCCACTTTTATTTCAAACACCTATGCTAACACAGCTGGTAAACATATGAAGATAGAGGGCAGTTGGTTTGGTTACAACCATCCTCTTAAACACCAATAATGACATTCTGTTTCTTTATACAATAAAGGAAGGACTTACAAGAAACATCTGTTATTGTTTTTCCTTTAAAAAAAAAAAGTATCAAACACTGCAAAGCAAGACATAAATGTGTGTCTGGCAAAAAAAAGTAAAGCAAAAACAATCAGAGTACTTTTGCTTTACTTTTTGGGAGCTGTTGTATCGTCCATTTTTCAGTCAACCACAAACTGACACCCTGCCAACACATATAATGCCAAATAACTAGTTGGTTTGTAACCTACAGTGCTGAAAATATATGCATCCTCTCTCAGGGTCAAATGAGTTCATGGAATAGAGATGGCTAAGTGAGCCTGTCACACATTTACAGAGCTCAACATCATTCACTCTTTACTTGTAACACTACAGGGTTATTTGAATACAGTATATGTGTTATGCATGCATTTTTATTTTTATTTTTAGATTTATTGATTTGATTATCTTAAGGATTGAATTAGCTCCATTGTTTTAGTACACAATTGTGGATACTCTGTCTAAAAAAATTGAGAGCTCAAAAATTCTGAGTCACAGGTGCCAAAGCATAAAGTGTTATAAACACAGCTAATCTGGTCTTACCACACTGAAAAATCAGAAAGCACAAGCTCAACACCCAAAACAATTAGGCATCTCATTAAACTATCACCATTAAGAGGAAGCTCAAAGGAGACTCCACTTTCACTGTTTTTCTGTTGTTTGCTTAAAACTGAAGATCCGGTTACGATAAGTAAGATTATTTTTTTAGACAATAACATTTCCGGTTTTCCATATATTATTTCCGTAAGCTTGAAGTAGAAGGTCCGCTCCTCATATCTGAGCACGGGGAATGAATGGAGAACAGAAATCCCCCACCTGCTTTGTCTTGCACTGATAGTCCTCTTTTTAATATAACAATTAAATGTGGGAACTATCGTAAGCACTAGGCTTGGATACATTCGCAAAATGATGAATGGAAACTACAAAGCTCTTCAATGTACTGCATGATACAAACAAGTCTCAGGTGTTTCTTGTAGATGCTGATTAAATCATGTTACTATTAAATTATTAGAAACGATTTAAGTTATAGAAACGTGAAAATATACTGACCTTGTTCAGGGTCCCAGTTAACTTGTTTCCTCGGGGTTTCTATTGGAAATTTCATCTCTGTTTTTGTTTTCAATCTAACCCTACGGAAATTTGTCTTCAGAGTAGGTTTGTTTTAATTACAGAGCCAAAACAGTTATATGATGTTCAATTCCTCCCTGGCATCTTGGGTACATCATCTCTTTGTGGATGCGAGAGAAACTGGAAGAGAGGAATTAACGCGTTTCCTAACCGCATTGTCTGCCTCAGCTGTCCCCCCTCCTCCCTTTTCTCCACCTCGTTTGGACGCGTGAGGCTCGCCTGACGGGCTGAGACACTTGAGAGACATTTCACTGAAGCTGTCGTGTCCAGACACAGCCCGTGACACACACACGCGCGCGCACAGCTGCGGTCCGGTACACAAAGACGATCGTAGTACGTCCACGAGACCAACTTTACCTGCGCGCGAGACTGGCAGCAAGAACAACGGTAAAGGATGCTCCTCTCTTCATTCTCAAAAGAGGTCTTACTACGATTCGTTTGAGGGAAATTCCTGGAAAACACATGCTAAATGCAATTTTCTCTATTAATAATTTAATTGTTATGATATTACTTACTCCTCTGTCTTCTTTTCTTCCCCCAAAATAGGATTATTCTCTCATCGTTTGGCAACCGGCGGCTGAGCACATGGAGCAGGGTGGCAAGTCAGAGGCGTCCGCCAAATCAGCAGCAGACTTAACCATTACATCATTCGCATCTATGGGAAACGGTGCATTATTTATGAACTTAAGGCTACCCTATTAGACCTACTTAACAGTATAACCAGCTGCTATTGGTCAAATGAAGGTGTGGCGATTTAATCAACAGCATGGTGTTTTCAGGAAACAGTAAAATTATGTTGAAAGAAACACAAAATATAAGTACAGCTAGTTGAATTATTTGGTCAATGTCCACGAATTTCCTGGAAATAATGCTGCTGGCTCCTTGCCACTGTTGATCTGATGAAATAAGGGTCTAATTTCCAATCACACCACACACAGCCTGTCACAAAGTGAGGGGCATGTGTCCCATGGAGGATTTGTGATTTTGAATCAGAATTTCTATGCAACAGTGTTTATTTTTTCAATTGTACGGATCAATTCCATTACTCTTGGACTCATGCAAAAGTGCATCAGTTGTATGAGACATATATAGTAAATATTGTTAATGTAGCCATTGTAAAATAGCTGTCTTAGTGGCCATTAGGTAAAAAACTTCCATAAGATAAAGCCTACCTTACATTCTCTGGTGTTTTAGCTAATGATCACCTAGGGAACATTGCCCAGTTGGTCATTTAAACATACATATCAGAATCAGAAACAGAAATACATTATTCATCCCAGGGAGGACTTTAGCATTACCATGGCTCTCAATACCAAACAGCAGTAAGGACAGAAATGGAACTGAGGTAATAAGATAAGCAATAATATAAACAAGTACAAAATAAGCTGTAAGTACCAAGAGCAATTAGTACCAAAGGTAAAGCAATATTTGAATTATATACTTTGCAATTGTAGCAGAATTAACTGTGCTGTGTATTAGCTTTTTTCCACAAAATGTATTTGAATTTAAATGAGATTTTACCTACAGTGAATACGTTTTTTGCATTTGTCTGTAAAAAAAGACAAAGGTTTAACAGGAATACATTCAACAAATTAACATTATTAAGACTGAAAAAAAGTATTTTATAATGTTATTAGGGGCATAATTCTTCCTCTATATCTTTCACACTATCATATAACCATTAAAGTATCCCATGGCATGAAACCTTCTCCAAAATGACTCAAAAATGGTGAATCTTACTTTGCTTGGAGCCTTCAGCTCCGTCTTAAGAGATAGAGGACGCAAGTCAACTGGACTGAGCAAAATCCTGCACTTATGTCTGCAAATCATTTTGCACATTATAAGCTGTTGTTTTCTACGAACTCATTGTTGTAATTTTTCTTGTTATGATGTATGACTTCGCTGCCCTTTGGGTCAGGTCACCCTTGCAAAAGACATCCTAATCTCAATGGGTTCTTTACCTGGTTAAATACAGATCAAATATACAAATAAAAAAGTTAAATATAGTAATAATCAGTCTGTTGGTGCTTATATAAACAGAAGATTTCATTTGAGAGTATAGCATTGTCAGTCAAAAGACTTGGTTATATTTATGTTTATGGCAGCTATAAAAAGTAACTGTCTAATCTTAGGGAGAGGAACCAAATTGACAGTTAAATCCCTTTTGCAATGGCTTACTCCATTTACAAATGGGTATTCTTTGATTAAATCTGCAACACTACTATGAGGTAATTTACAGTTTTTGGCGAATGGTGTAAATGAGAGTTCAATCAAGCAATACCAGGAACATGGCAAAAACTATGTGCTGCTGACAGAGTTGTCTCAAACATGTACTTGATTGATACAAATGTACATTTTCAATAGCCTAAGGACACCAAATGCATTTAATTCAAATTTGTGTTGTACTGTCTTTTAAAAGTATCTGATTTGTACAATCCACGGCTAGACAGGGTCCCTTGATTGTGTCAAGGGTAATTAGAGAGATTTTACTGTTTGTGGCCCTGGAGACCTGTTTTCCAAGGCCTCTGAAATTAAAGCCGCTGCTTTATCACATCCTTTTAAATAACACCATTAGTGAGACACTTTCATGTAAAAAGTTAGAGCAAGGACATTGTGTAATCCTGCTTTTTTATTGGGAGTCACAGGGGCTTCAGCATCCACACCCCTGTTTTATCACCAATGAGGACAGTGTGGGCTTGTTTATCAGGCAATTAATGTCTTTGTACTGTCGCTAAAGGCTGTTTTTCATGTGGCACCAACACTTTCCATGTTTAAAATATTGATATATTCTAGAGATACCTATGCTTTTTTTGTTGTCTATCCTGCTTTTCTGACCATTTGTGTCAAATTTACTTGACATCTGCAATTTCTAGTGGTACTTTGATTTTGAAATGAAGACACACATTGTAAACACGGTATAAATTTAGTTGATAATTAGGCCACAAGGTTTTTAGATTTCTGATTTAATGCCTTCCCTGTCTCCTTTCAGCTCCATTCCAGATGGGTGTGTGGGTGTTTTCTTTACAGGCGTTTGGGGCTTTATCCTTTTGACGCACGTACGTGATGACGAAGTCAATCATAGCAACCAGCATGGCGACGGAGAAGCTTCACTTCACCTCTCATCTGCTAATAAGCTAGCTGCTGTGAGGCTGCTACCTTCACGTGGCTGGTTGTCAAAAAACATCAAAATGTTAAAAGTTCGAGAAACTGTTTTGTTTTGGTGTGTCCGAACTGTAAAGCAGCAGATTTATGTGAAAAATGGGGCTCGCTGAGTGGAACAATATCATGGAATCGAGAACAGGTATTTGGTTTCTATTAGCATTAGCTAGCCTTATCGCTTTTTCATCGGTATTAATTGGAGCAATTGATTTTTTTTATTCGGCAGCTACAAAAAGATACGCTCATCTCTCTGGGTACATTCAGTAGCTAATCTTCCGATACGATTGACCGCCCTTTTTTCTTGGTATGCGTTGTGAAGACGTAACGCCAAAATGACATTCACCACAGTAACGTAAGCTCGTAGTACGCTGACGTTTGCAAATGTGAGTTTGGTTTTATTAGTTCATAAGGTTGGGAGCGACATAACATCCGTCTGCCTAAACAAATTTCACCGTAAGTAGTAATACTACATATCAAAGTTTTAAATATGTGAACAACATTTGAATAAAAGCAACACGGTGTCTGTTTTACTTATTAAATTATCGTATTGCTAACTTTGGATTAAGTCAGTCCATGGATTAGGAGCCTTGATTTAGTCGAAATTTTGACTTTTCCTCAACATTTCGACTATTTTGCTCATAGTTTTACATTTTTATCTCAAAAATTCATTTTTCTCCTCACAGTTTTTTATTTTTATTTCCAATTTCAACTTTTTTCAAAATTTTAAACCTTATCTCAACTTTTCTCCTTCTTATCCCATAATTTTGATTTTTTTTTCTTTAAATGTTTACTTGCTATCTTCCATTTTTTACATATTTTAAAATTTTGACTTATTATGGCCCAAAAAATCCATAAAAAGTCATTTTTCCTTTTATTTATTTATTTTAAACATAAATGATCTGTAGAACAAACTGAGAAAAAACTGGACATTTTGGGAAACTTTACAAAAACCTGTCTTTTTTAGGGAGTGTATCATCCAGACTAGGGTCCAGTCCTGGTGTGAGAGGACAGACTTCGAGAAGTGACCGTAAGTATTAATATGTATTAACAGTGTGATAGCTAATAAAAGCATATTCTACATTGGTCTGTAAATTCTGTGTTGTGTTTTTAGCTATCTGCCTCCGCTCCTCCAGCAAGTCGACTCAGTCCATCATCAAAGATCACATGATTTCTCATTACAAAAAGGTTTACTCAGCTAAAGGTAAGTTTGAATGAGTGAGTATTCTGAAGTGGTTGAACATAAATCTGTGTAGTAAAACAACATGATAAATCATCAGGACCTCTCTTTTTTCACAGCTGCCATTGATGCCTCAGTACCCAAAAGCCTGATTCATAGTGTGAAATGTAAGTGCAGAAAGATCAAATATTAAATTGTTGCCTCTACTTGTATCACCTTTTCTTGTTTAAATCAGGATAAATCTTTTCAAAAGTAAAAAAAACTTTTTTAAAGAACATCTGAAATAATCTTTGATTATAGTTCTCTCCAAAACTGACACTTTGCACCTGCATTCAGTCGCCCTGGATGACTTAAGTCATCTTTCTCATTGCTGCACCAACAGAAGCCTCAATAATCGATAGTTTTCTGTCATTACTCACTGCATTGTTGTTCAGGCTGCAATTAAGTGCCTTCCCTGTCTTCAGTGGTGAGGGCCATGGTGCTCTGTTCCAATGACGCACTATCCCTATGACTCTCTAGACACTCATATACTGCGCCTTATGATTAAGTTTAATGAGGCTTCACTTTTTTCTCATCAGCAACCTAAGTAATTTAAGGCCACATTTTGTTACAAATTAGCCTACGGGTCAGGATTGTATTGAGAATCATTATAAACCATTGTCTTAGATCACATAAAGGTGGCCTTTTTATTAAAAAAACACCTCTGTGTTTGTGTGGAAAAACTTCTTTACCAGTAGTTTAAATAGTTGTATTCATATTTGCATTACCTGTTTGCAGACAATGATCAGATCAGGCAGGAGCGGCAAAGAAAAGGTGGCCGTCCTCAGTCGGCTCACTCCCTCTCACAGAGATATAGCAGAGCTTCCTGCTCATCAGCCCAGGTAAGAAATCAGAGATGTGTTCATCATATTGTTGCAGTTTTATGCTCGTACCTTCGTGCTGTCTGGTTAGACAAGCTGACATTAAAGGTATCGTATCAGAAATCTAAAAATCCTGTGGACTGATTATTGACTAAATTTATTCTATGCTTACAGTGTTATTTTGTTTTTGTTTTTGTTTTTTAAAAACCAAAGTACCCATTGAAATTGCAGGTTATTCAGTCAAAGTCTTCAGACTTTTTTAGAGTGTACAATATCTGATTCACTACATGATCTCCTTTTAGAGTAGAATATCAGCACACTACGATGACAATCCCTACCTCTGCACAAGAAGCTCCATGGACTCCAGCCCAAGGTTCAACTCTTCCTTTAATGCAAGGGACATAGTATATCCATCAAATAAAATTAGTCAACAGAATCAGCATCATTCCATTCGCCCAGCATCAGAGATGAAGTACCACAGCCCAGAGTCCACTTTAAACAGAAGACAGTCACTGTCTTCGCTGGGAGCTTCAGGAGATCATGGGTGCTACAAGGCTTTCCAGGACCCGGTTCAGAAGACGTACAGTGGGGACTTGCTCAAGAAACATTCACAGCGCTTCACCCAAGATAAACCCTTCACCCCTAAGACTCTGAAGTCAGATAAAAAATCATATCTGTCAAATTATCGCTACTATAGAGCACCACGGAGGAAAACTACAGAGGATTGTTCAGGGTCAAGATTGATGAGACAGGAGACGTATCATGGAAGGTACTCAGTAAATTTCTCATTAAACAAAACAGTAACTACATCTCTTTAAAACAGCCTGTGCATTATTTGCAACGGAAGTTAAAAATGTTGGAAATACCATCTTGTTTTGCAGTACAAGAACTAAGGAAGAACCACAGGAACTGTATGAATCATCTCAGGTAATTTGAGGAGTTTAGTATCATTATAAAGAAGGATGAAAATTTGTTGTAAATCCATCATTTCCTGTTTGATCACATTGTGTTTAATTAACCAGGATAAATGCTGTGGAACTGTGTTTAAGCCTGACAATTAGTTTAGTGTATATCGTGTAATGATGTGCCACACATATCATATATTCCTGAGTACATTGTTACTTACAGCCACAGTCATCGCCTAAGTATTCAGCTGCAAAAATATTACATGTTTTCTCATTTTACAGTCCTTTTTGGTTTTCCAGGGATTTAATACAGAGCGAGAGTGGTCCGAAGATGACTTTGGTGGCACATGTTTCTCAGCTTCCAGGGAAAGCACTCGAGCAAACAAGAGCAGAGACAGGGATTCATTCTACACCTCATCCAGGTTGAATCACAAAGATGAAACACTTTTTATTGACTGTATGTATTAAATGTTTAACATTTTAGAATAATTTAAATTTCTTCTTGTAGGGGATCACCAGAAGGGGGGAAATCTCCAGCTATGAAGAGTATATCCAAAGAGTAGGTACTCTTTGAAACTGTCTAACATTGATATAGCCTTTAATTTGAGATAGAAACCATATCAGGGATGTTTAGATTTTTCAGCCTGATAGTTTATGACAGTCTAACTTTTATAACAATCATTTTAAACAACATTGTTCAAAAACCTCTTTTTTTTTTTTACAGAGAAGAAGAACTAATGTATCTTGAGTTCATTTCTGGTGTCACAGAGGATATATTGACCAGAGTGCACATTTCTGACAGGTTTGTCTGGTTAAGATGCTGACATCAATACTATATTTAAGCTTATCTTTGAGTTAACTTTTAACCAGTTGCTCATGCTTGTAAATTTGTGCTCTGCTAGGGTCCTGAACCAGGTGATGAAGCGACATATTGACATGAACAGGCACCATCTTGATGAAGTGAGTATATAACTTCAGAATCCAAATTGTGTCAAATTGAGGGGAGAAAATTCAGCTTTATATGAAATGACTTCAAAATTTATTTCTGCACCCTGATTGCAACATTTGAATTTAGGGCAAAATGCGCCACCTTCTGGAAGTGCTACGTAAAGAATTTGAGGAGCCAGCCAACTTATCCGACTCCACTACAGAGCCTGAAAAAAAGGAAAATGACCTTTTTCATACTTTTCTACCACACCTGGAATCAGCGAGGGAAGACGCTGAGGCCACAGATGGAAAGAATATGTTCCCTTTGGAGTCATTGATTAAAAACTGCCATTTTCCGGATTATACAGATTCTTTATTGACGTATCCACCCTTGGGCTCTCCTGAAAGGTCTACTTCACCAGCTCAAACAAATGACATCGATGGAGGAGGTGACCACTTAAAAGAGGGTATTGGGTCTTCTTGGCTCAGTGAGCATGTTCCAGATAATGCAGCGCTTGCACAAGAGGACTTGCATCAAAACCAAACAGACACAAGTGCACTGGACAAAGAAATCAGCAATGACGGCCAAGAATGCACCTCTGTAAGCAGTGACAAAGCATTTCAAGAGGACATGTCTGAGGTCAGTTACACCGGAGAATCGAATGAGCTTGATGATCTGGCAAGAAGTTTGTCGGAGTCACTTTGTGTGTCCAGCAGTGCACAACACAACGATGAGACGACGACTGAGCAACACATAAATGCAGCTGCTTCTCTCAGTGATGATGAGTTTTGAATTTTGCTGCATTCAGGGACTGTTTTGATTTTTCTTGTTAAAGACTGTTTTTACAGTGAGAATATATTTTAGCACTCAAAGATTGTAGTTTTGTCAATTTTACTCTTGTTTTTCTTACAACTTACTCAGTGATGTAGTTGTAACATGTTTTGTTTTGACAAGGCACAATGTAGATTTCACAAATGCAAAAATAAAATGGAAGAACATTGTCTTTTCAGGGATGTCATAAAGTCAGCTTCTTGAGCCTCATTTTTATTTTCATGCTTGGAACATTAACAGAGAAACTATTGCACTGCTCTGATGTCAGATTGTCTGAAATTATGTTTTCAATTAGTCTGAGAAAATTCCAGCATCTGGTTTAATGTAGCATCAGTTTACTTTGTCAGATTGTAAGCATCACGTCACCAGAAAGTGTCTTTTACAACTGCAATAAATCTTACATTCCTCTGCAACTTGTTTTTCTGATGTTATTGGGGTCGTATGTACAAGCTTGATTAAAGACACAGCAGCAAAAGTAGTGCAACAATCTTCAGTAGCTTTATTTAAGGTGACCAAACGTCCTCTTTTGCCGGTACGCGTCCTCCTTTGAAAAATTATGTCTAATTTTATTTTATAATGTTCTGGTTTCTCTCAGCTTGTCCTATAGACCACTGATACATATAATAAGTTGCTGCACTGGGCTACTGGCATCATTTTGATGCCCCAACCTTAAAGTCAAATTTATGAGATGAAAAGTGGAAATCTTAAGCTAAAATGTCAAAGTTATGAGATAAAAAGTAGAGATTTTTAAAAAAAAATTGAGATTATAACGCCAAAAGTATGAGATGAGAAGTTAAATTTTGAGGTAAAAAGTCCAAATGTTGAAATAAAGTCAAAATCATTGGAAAAGTCAACATTTTGAGGAAAAAAAAAAAAGTAAAAATTATGAGATAAAAAGTGGAAAGTTTTAGATACGCAGTCAAAATTATAAGAAAAAAAGTTCAAATACTGAGATAAAATATCTAAATCTGAAAAAGATACTCAATAATTTGAGATTAAAAAGTATACACTATGAGAAAAAAAACTTAGATATATAGTTGAAATTTTCACTTATCTCAAAATTTTGATGTAAAATGGGCCAAAAAATCTTTTCAATGCCAGTTTTTCATTTTTATCTATTAAACCAGCAGAAATCCGTCTCCATGCATTATTTATGGTTACAATGTAGAATTTTTTTACTACAGAAAGAAAATAAGTTTTTTAAATGAATATAATTCTGAAGCTGTGGTGCGTCTTTGAGTATCTTTGGGTAGATCTGCAGTATCTCCAGGAGGCCTGGTGGGGGGTCCACTTTTGGGGTTTCCAGAAACTAGTCACCCTACTTTATTTATCCTCTAAACAGTTAGAGTTTACTATTGCACCACACTCTGGGTTTGCCGTCACAGCTGTGTGTTGGAGTGTAAAAGGTAAACAGGCAGGTCAGTGACCAGCAGCTCCGTGCAGCTGTTCCATTTCTGGCATTTTCACCGCTCGGCATTCCAGCTGCCTGATGTCATAGGTCCCGAAAACCTCCATGTATTCCTCCGCCACTGAGGCACTACAATTTATTTCGAAAAGTCTTCTCAAGGTATTATAAAAAACTAAATAACCCAAAATGAAGCAATTGAGCCGTATGAGTGAAAAAAGATTTTGTTCGGTGGTTGTGATTTTTTGTTGAGCGTATTCCAAAAAGTTAGAGAACCGCGGATGAGGACACTTGTTGCTCCTCCAATCCCAGGAAGCGAAACACGCTCGGTACTTGAGTGAACTGCCGGATCAAGAGGCATGGGGAGCCTGGTTAGTTTGGATCCAAAAACAAACCACAGACAAGTTAGCCGTCTTCATCCCCGACACTCTTCTATATATTAGAAACACTTTAAGCTTGATGGCAGAACTCATCGGAAGCGAAACGTAGCCGGACTACTTCTCTGCATATTGTGGCTAACGGTAACGTTGAAGTCTTTGCCCAAAATATTTACCGGCGACGTCAGCTTCCCAAGGGTGTCGTCTATTTACTGGAGCACAAGTTAGCAAGCTAACTCTGAAGCTAATTTTAAGCCAGTTGAAGTTAGCGCATAACACATAATGCGTTTATTTACACACTTTTCTTGTACTTCCAACCAAGTCATGGTAATGTAAAACATAGTGACTTAACGTTTCCTGACCGCAAAAGTTAACTAAGACATTATGTGACGTTTACAACTTTTAATGAAGTGACTTGATTGTTGATGTTGATAGTAGCAGGGCTTTGGATCCGTTGGGTGCTGCAGTGACACCTTGCATTACATTGAAATAGGTCACACTTTGTTTGTGTTTGGACCAGACTATTAACCGGTGAGGGATTAAAGTAGCCACTAGCTCGAAAAATGGCCACTAGTTGATGCCAAAGACTTTATAGTACAGTTGACAATTTGAAAATAAGGTAAAAACGATCTGGTAAACACTCTTCAAAAAAAGATTTTTCTGGTCTTTCAAACAAAAAGTAAAAAATTTGATATAATATTGTCAAAGGTACGAAAATGGACAAAATTTTGAGACAATGCCAAAATTATAAACTAAAAAGTCAAATTTTTGAAATAATATTGTCAAAAGGAGAAGAGATAAAATTATCAAATGAAACGCCAAAATCTTGAAATTATATACTTAAAGTTATGAGAAAAAAGACAAAATTTTGTGATAATATTGTCGACACTGTGAGATAAAAAAGCAAACTTTTAAAATAATATTGTCAAAGTTATAAGTAAAAGCAAAAATTTTCCCAAAAAAGTCAAAAATTTTGAGATTAAAAGAAGAAATTTTGAGTCTTATCACATCTGTTCGACTTTTTATCTCAGTTTTGACTTTTTATGGGCGAAAAATCATCTTTGAAAGGGACTTTTTTTCTAGAAAAAAGTTATATATTAAACATCATTTTAAAAGAGAAATCGACTCAGAACCTGAGAGAACACAGTAGTAACAGTGTGAAGGAGTACTTTTTGAAGCTAGACTAGGATTCACTGTTTTGCATGTACCTTGACATTTGCTTGTGTTTAACACCATGTTTGAAATACCCTGTCTCTGTTTTTCAGATCAACCCCCCCTGATGATGGACTATGATTATTCACACTATTTTTGAGGGGGCTGAGAGGAGGATTGTATCCCTGGAGTAAGTGAAGACCTCCCTCCTGAAGACGTGTGAACCATGCCCCTGCCATTTGGCTTTAAACTCAAAAGAACTCGAAGGTATACTGTTTCAAGTAAGAGCTGTCTTGTCACTCGGATACAGCTGCTCAATGGAGAGTTTGTTGAGTTTACGCTTTCAGTGGAGAGCACCGGACAGGAATGTTTGGAGGCAGTTGCTCAGAGACTTGAGTTAAGAGAGGTATGTATCATTCAATATGAGTGTTGCTCTCTGTTAGACTCACTTGAAAGTAGGGCTGAGCGATTTGCAAAAATAATCTAACTGCGATTACATTTCCCCATATTGGAATTGTGATTTATTGTGCAATTATTCTCAAGTTCCCCATCTCATGTGTCCCTCATATCAATTGCTTCATTGAAAAGGATGATATCTTTCTTTATTTTCATTTTGAATTAGAATAATGCACACGTGAGGGAGAATAGTAGGATTTTTGTTGAAAAAAGAAAAGAAGACCCAGAAGAAACTCTTTTTTTTTTTTGCATCAACAGATACATACATTTTTAAAAAATTAGAATATCATGAAAAAGTGAAATATTTTGGGTCGCTCATTTCACAAAGTGTAACCCAGATGTTCTATGGACTGGGTTTATATTTAAGAACCGCAACAATAAGATGTCACATTTGTGCATACATAAATGTGACAAGCTCGTCAAACTGATCAGCAATCATTTAAAGTGTGTTTTGGACTCTTTCACTCAAACACGAGCACCAGCTCTTACATAGCATAAACAGTATGGTCTGTCAGGATTGAATACTGCACTAGAGTGTCATGTCTGTATTTGGTCACTATGGTCACACAATGACACCACCTGTTAATCATCGACTGAAAGATGCTCGCCTGCATGCTGTCATACAGAGTTGCACCTCAATCAACAGTGGAGACTGCTGAATGTGCAGAGTTTCTGGCAGAGGAACTTACCCCCATGACAACATCTGTTATTCTGCTGCGTGTAGCACTAAAGCTTTATTTGTCATTTGTCTGCTTAGCAGTGCAGGTGCAAGTTACAGGCCTCCACCCTCATTTAGAGCTTTTTTTAGTTGGCTGCAAGCAATAGTTTTGGTTGTTTTTGATGTCACCTCGTGTTACATAACAGTTATCTGTGTCTTTGGTGTGAGAACATTAAATCAGCAGATTACTCAGTTAAATTCTTAACGCATGGTTTTCCCACATGGGTCAACAGCCCCATGTTAAAAGAGGGGGTATTTTGTTTTAGTGTTTAAATTGTCTCTCTGGTACCCTTGAAGTAGCTTTACTTTATTGACAGCTTAAAAAGTCATAGTTTTCCTCACACTGGTGTTTTAAAAAACCCTTATTTGAGCCCCTGTCTGAAGTGCTTCTTTTCAGCTGCTGTCTCTTTTAGGTTTTATGCTCCACAAACCCCCTTCCCTCTGACTGGTTGGCCTGTTGCTTGCAGAGCTATGAGCAAACTTTGGTGTTTGAGGTCCACCCTTTCAATGTGTCACGAACTAGTTATGAAATGACCTCAACAATTCAGCAGGTCTCATGAAGATCCCATGTTGTCTTTAGAATAGACTATTTTGCGCAGTTTACAAACAGATTCAAGGATTTTTACAACATGTGAATATGTAGCAGTTTGAAAGTCGCATTTATTTGTTCTGTCAAGTGATAGCATTGTTGAGTTATAGCCATGTTTTGAGATATGAGAGAGCATCATTCTCCCTCTCTAACAACCTGTAATTCTGTCACAAACACTATAGAAAAAGCTGTAGTTTATACTTATGTCACAAAGGTGTGTGACATTGATGAATGTTTTTTTCAGCTTTTTAGTCTCTATTACACAATACATTTTTTTGATGATCAAATTTGATAGAAATAGGGTAAGACAGGGTCAGAATTAACTGACATCAATGGTAGATTGCAGGCAGGTTCCATGAGTGCATTTAAGAGGTCTGCTCCCCACAAAAAGTCTTTACCAAAATAGTCAAGTTATTGATAAATAAACATTACTGTGTTTTTGTGAAGCTGCAGCCTCTTTCCCCTTCTGATCTGCTTTCTGTCTGTTGGAACATCTTGTGGTTAATCTGACATGCACAAATATATTCACACACAAAGATATGCAGCTGTTTACAACAAGGAACGTCAGCTTCCCAAATGAACTTGGTTACTGGGATCTAGACCAGTCGAGTGGCTCTATGGCTCGGGAAGAGGCTTGATACCTTTTTAGAGGGATGACTATCCATGCTCTCCTGAAAATAGCTTCAATTGTGGCTGAACAATTCGCAAAAATAATTTGCGTGCTATTACTTTTCCGTTTATTGCAATTATGATTTATTGTGCCATTACTTTTAGGTTTCCAAGCTTATTTGTTTTAGTATCAATTCCTGTATAGAACGGGGATCATTTTTTTCCATTATTCTTGTTTATAATTAAAAAAAAACCCCACACAAATGAGGAAGAAAAAGTACGATTTTTATTTAAAAAGTTAAAATTCACAGAAGAAATGGTGTTTGCATATGCAGGTACATTACAAAATCAGAATATCACAAAAAGTTCATTGTTTGCCACTCATTTCTGAAAGTGAAACCAATATATTATATAGACTAATAAAACAGAGAGTGAATTACCTCAAGCCTTTATTTTTTTTGGAATGTTAATGCCCATGGCTTAAAGATTTATTTTTTGTTGTTTTTTGTTTGTTTTGAATTTTCACTCCTTTTCACCCATTTTTACTGCTTTTTGACCATTCTGGCCACCATAGACTCACCTTCATTAACACTAGTGTAGAGCATAAAACATCTCCTGCAAAAAAATTATCTGGTATTCTGACACATTTCAAGTTAAAAAAAAAAATTGCACTGTCTGCGATAAGAATATTGCAGCGTGCCATATTGTGATTCAATCGGATTTGTAATTCAATCGGATTTGTAATTCATGGCCCAGTCCTAGTTTCAATAGTCGTGTTGTGTGAAATGAATGAGCAAACATCAGCTATGTTGGAAGTGTGTTACATGTTTTGTATACTTTTCTCAGTCAACCTTTTGTATCTGCCCTCCCGTCTTCGCCTTAGATAACGTACTTCAGCTTGTGGTACTTCAACAAGCAGAACCAGCAGAGGTGGATCGACTTAGAGAAGCCGCTGAAAAAGCAGCTGGACAAGTATGGACTGGAGCCCACCGTTTACTTTGGAGTCGTGTTTTACATACCCACTGTCACCCAGCTGCAACAGGAGATCACAAGGTGAGGTTCCAAGAGTGGCATGAGGGGTCTTTTCAGAGCTGCTGACCTTCGTATCTGAACCAATTATGTGATGAGAGGTTAAATGAGTGCACAGCAAGTGCGGTTTCTCGTGTGTGTGTTTGTTCATACCTTTCACCTTGTCCTCCTCCACAGATATCAGTATTACCTTCAGCTCAAGAAGGATGTTTTGGAGGGAAGGATCTCGTGCTCGCTCGAACAAGCTATTCGTTTAGCGAGCTTAGCAGTGCAAGGTAACACAAATGTGAAAGAGGGAGAGAGACTGGTGTCAAAAAGTATGATCAAAATCCCATGATTTATTGTAAATGAAATTAAACTGTTTCCCAATAGCCATATTTGAAGTACTTGTGGTCAGTGTAATTTCTTATGTAAGATATCTGAAATATGCTGCCCTCAATAAGCTCTGTTCCACTTAAACAAGATCACATATTTAGTCAGAGGTGTGTGTGCGTGTTTGTGTATAAATGTGAACTCCCCTTGTTTAAGCATGTCCTCGAGTTGTTGCCCAGCCAGAAGAATCTCAAACACTGCTGGCAAAGTTATATCAGGCACTGCAACTTACCAGCCTGGGTGTTGGAATAGCAGAGCTGCTGAGATCACTTACTGCTGCAGCCATGTTCATATGACTGACCAGTGTGCACTCTGCACAATCACACCCTGAGAAAAGCTTTGCAGCTGCCTCAAAGGGCAGAAGTTGTCATGCAGATTTGGTAAATAAGGTTTCTTGGTCTCTAATTTGCGTCCCTGGGGTGATATTTAGGAATGAAGGACAGTTGAAGCTGATGCCACAGATACCCTACATAGTTGTGAATGTTGCCAGCTAAAAGCTAAAGCTGGAGGACCCCCACGTTGTTAGACGCTGAAGCAATCCCCTTTCATAAGAGCAGTCTGCGTCTCCCAAAATTAGTCACTCTAGCCAGCATACAATTCATCTTTCCAGTTGTGAATTACATCCGTCAGGAATTCATGGATGTCTATTTTGCTTTGTACTAAATGCAGTCAAGCTGTGTAATAGAGCATCATCATGAAGGGTATGCCGTTTAAAATTTCTCATGTGGTGTCTTCTTTTTTTTTTTTGTCACCAGCTGAATTTGGAGACCTCAACAGATATGATTCTCAGGAGTTCCTCCAGAAGTTGGTCTTGTTTCCTATTGTAAGCATCCCACCATCAACAAATGAGATGAAATTTAAAAAGTGCACCGTTCATTTTGTTCTTGTAGCATGTGTTTCATTTCAGAATATTATTTTCCAGGACTGGATCCAGGATGAGCGAGTGTTGGAGGAGGCCACTCAGAAAGTGGGTCTTCTGTATCAGTCCTTCAGGTGAATGATGGTTTTAAGTAACATCCTACAACAGTTGTTTAGTATTGCACTGTCAAATGCACTCTTATTGCATTGTTTTCTTTCTTTTTTTCTGTTAATTTGGCAGCTAATCTAGCTTTAGCCTTAGTGTTTTGATGAAAATAGCTTCTAGTTTTAGTCGCATTTTAGTTTTTTTTTTTAAAACTCTATAGCTTTAGTCCAGCTTTGGTTGAAAAAACTCCAATATTATAGTCTAGTTTTGGGCGACATTGCAATATGTATTTACTCTTAGTCAAAACCTTTTTGTCTTTAAAAGTCATTCCCATAAGGTTCAGAGAGTGGCATCAAAGTTGCACCAAGTGTTTTTATCAGCAACATTTTGCTCATTTTACACTTCTTTGTGTATAATGTCTTAGTGTAATATTTTAACCAGGACACTTTTTCCAATATGACGTTGCTGCACTGTCTTGGCTAGAGCAAGAAAAGGTCATTACACTCAAATAAAAAAGGTTTTATAGAGGAATGATCCTTACACTAAGTGAAGTACAAAGAAGAAACTATTTCTGTGGACTCCTTGACTTTGTTTTAAATCTTTCTCTTAGTAAAAAAAAATGCCCTGGACAAAATGCATTGACTTTATTGCAGTTTTACAACAGTGCACCTACAATGCACCTGCAGTGACAGCCCAGATTGAACAGTCTCACTAAATGTTTCTAGAAGATTACCAAATCCCTGTGACATGAATGCATTGCTTTTACTTTGACAGAGTAGTCACAAAAAGGTAAAATGCCATGTATTTTAAATTTTGGACAGTCCCTCATGCATATTTTCATCATTATGGTCTTTGGAGCAAAAACAATCATACATTGGTCAGATTTCTTGTCGTGGGTGAATTATTTTAGCTCATCATCTTTCGTCTTTGGAGAAGTGGTTTCTCGACACACATTTGTCATCATGATTATTGTCAACATAAACCCAATGTATTTGTGTCCTTAATAAGGTGGACTTACTGTGAATCTGAGCACACTGTGACTCGTTTGACTATTTTTTTGGACAACTTGTTAAGAGTTTGCTTGTGCTTTTGTTCTGTGTTTCTTCTTGTTCAACAGTTATTTCACTGATTTTTTTGTTTTGTTTTGGTTGTATTTATTGTTTGTTTTCAGGGGTTTATCGGCTCCTGAGGCAGAGATGTTGTACATGCAGGAGGTGGAGAAAATGGAAGGCTACGGGCAGGAAAGCTATCAAGCCAAGGCAGGTTCACCATGTCCAGCTGAAGCAATGAAGTCTCTCATAACAACCAACAATTTCTTTCTGTACATTAGGATCTATTTCTATTGTCTGTCTTTTCTTCTTGTCTTTCAGGACAGCACAGGCACAGATGTCACCCTGGGATCCTGCCTTGAAGGCATCTTTGTGAAGCATAAAAATGGCAGGCCCCTCCTTTTATTCAGGTTAGTCTGGAAAAAAATGAAATTTTTTTTGCGAAACTGTCAGAAAAGATTGATGTCATTATATTAATATAAAACTTAAAAGAAGAGCTTTGACTCTGAGCTGTAATTTAATGTCATGACTTTGTGGCACAGCTGTTCTTCAGTGAGGTTTTCCCCTGTAATATCCTACTCAGCCCTGTAGACATGAATGTGCCACAGGAGGAAATGACTCAGGTAGACTGTTACTAAAGAGAACTGTGGGACCATTATTTACTCGTCTGATGTTCTTAAACTCAGCTGAACTCCATCTCTGTCACACCACAAGGGTTCACAGGAGTATGGTTTTTATTACACATTGTTAAGTGCTGCAGTCCATTAAAAAAGACTTTGTGACTGCTATGACATCATGTGTTTTTTCTTCCCCCTCTCCTTGTGCCACTGCGTTCAAATTGGCGGTGTAGGTGGAATGAAATTAACAACATGAGTCACAACAGGTCTTTCTTTGCCCTGGAGCTCACCAACAGAGAGGAGAGTGTTCAGTTCCAGACCGTAAGTCTCTGCACCTCATCCCCTTTCCTGGGACATTTCACTCTTATTGGATTTAGTAAAATTGGAAATTGTCTTCATTGTTGAGCGTTCCAGCTAGTCCTAACAATGCACTTATGTTTAAGAGGATGAAGCTGTATGTGCAGAACTTAAAGTTCCTTACAATTAGCTGAGACTGTGGAATTACCATCCTGATCATCCCTATCCATCTAATGGCTTTGTGTCCTTCTCCTCGTGTGCAGGAAGACATGGAAACCTCCAAATACATGTGCCGGATGTGTCTGGCCAGACTCAAGTTTTATAAGATCAACAAAAGTAGCCTGTAAGTGTTTCCTTGTTTGTATTTTTTTAACAAGTCTAGCTTAGTTCCTGTCTTTTTGTTCCTTGCCCCCTCATGCATGCGTCTCCTCTTTGGTGTAGCCTCACTTCCATCCTCCTCTCCTCCTCTCTCTTCAGAGAGGAGTGTGATCCCCTGCCTTCTGAGGTCTCCCAGAAGTCCCTTCTCTCTCTGTCTTTCCCTCGCTTTCCAATGCTCTCTCGTCCCTCTCTGCCTTCTAATAAGGGGTGAGCAACACTGTCGGCCACCGCCCACATTATGTCTATAAAGCAGGCGCCAATGCCGATCCCTTCCTGCCACAGAAAAACAGACTCTCTGATGAAATAGGCCAGCGGCGGGGGAATTTGTAATTTTCCCCAAAAGTAGGAGGGACTCTTATATTTGGTTTAATGTGGTATAGATGGACCAAATAAACAGAGCTGGGGATTGGTATGAATTAAACTAATTTGAGTCCTTCTTCTTCTTCTTTTTAACTTGTAGATTATTTGAAGTCCTTTATTGCAATATCATACTCAGTATTGCACATTGTTCTGCAATTCCTTCAGTGTCTGTTTGTCTTTGTTTCCATCAACCATATCAGTGTCTATCCACCTCTGACTTAGATATGTCTATATCAAATACAAGCACTTTATTCCTTTCCTTCTGATCAAATACCTCATCTACGTTAAGACGGAGTCTCAGTAAAACATTTTTCCCGAATACATTCCTCATAAGCTCCACTTGTGAAGCCATATTTTAACACTAAGAATTTGAGAACTTTCAGTTAATTGCAAGTATATCAGATAATTAAATTGTGTTGAGTTTATGTCATGTATTCTTATTTCTGACTGACATTAATTTTTCCTGACAGCCAAAGCCAGCAGGTTGTCAACCCAGTCAGACGGAGATCTTCTACTAGAATATCTCTGGTAATGCCATTTCCTACATGTATATAAGACAGCAGTGTGGATACATGTCTGGCTTCAAATTCTCTGCTCTGAGTCATAAGAAATGTACTGAATCTCTTTTCTTTTCATCTTCAGCCAAAGCCACAGGGCTACATGATGCCACCTCCACAAATGCACTACAATGGCCATTTTACAGAGCCGTACACGTCATCACAAGGTAAGCACTGTATAATGCACACACTGAATTAGCCTTGAGCAGAAAAAAGCTTTTTTTAAACTGGAAAACTCTTAATGTGAGGCATTTACCTGTTGAAAATACAAACATATTTTTCCTAGCAAGAAAAAAAAAAGTCAAGCAGGGTTTTAAAGTAGTTTAAAGAACTCCTCATGTTAGAAGTCGTGTTGATGGCTGTTCACTTGATGAAGGATTGGTTTGCGAATGACTCATCTTTTAGCGCTTAAGCTAATCGTTTTGATGGATGTATGTTTGAATACAAGCTCACAAAGGATAAAAACCAGCTTCACCATGGACGCTTGTGTTGTGAATGTCAAAACCCTCATTAAATGGATCAAAAAGTGTTTTAACAATGCTCAATTGCTGCGAAGGGCACATGGGTTAACATTCTGTTCTGTTGTTTCAATCAAAAAAATTATTCCCAGCTTTTCATGTGAATAACAAGTAATGATAAAAAGAAACAACAGTGAAAAAGCACATCAAATTTCTTTTGAAATGTTCATCCAGGAAAAGAACAAACAGTATTTGACAACATTATTGTACATGTTGTGCGCAGCAAACAAGGAAATAGCAGAGAACTAGCAATAACTTACATAATGTTGGATGAGAAGCTACACAACATAAAAAGTTGAGCATAAAAAATGTAAAATATATTAGGTTTGAGATGTAGCCATGGTGGTGCACAGGTGGAGAACCATCACATCTGCTTCTGCCATTATTACTAGTGCTAAATAAAGTATCTGTGACATTTGTTTTGCTGCTGCATTTAGGAACGTTTGGGAGTGTTAAGGTACGGCAACTCCACTTAAAAAAACAGCACGTGGGACTTTACTTACACTGTTTATGAACAGTCTTTGTTACCTTTTTAACTTGGCTTTTATAAAAAGAGAAGGAAATGTATCTGCAGACTTCAGAGAAAGAGAATTATTTGTATTCTTAGGAAAAGCAGAGTCAAAAGACGGAAATTTAGATTGGATAATTGAATTATGAAAGCTCTGGACATACATTAAGACGGTCATTTCTCTTGCTCTCTTCCAGATAATCTGTATATGAACAATCACAACGGTTATTACTACCACTCCCAGACCAGCCTGGACTGCCCCCCTCTGGAGTACAGCAGTGGAGGGCGTCTACGTAACGGCAGTGTTTACAGCGCCCACAGCACCAGCTCTCTAACCAACCCCCAGCACTACCTTCAGCCCTCCCCCATGTCCTCTAACCCCTCCATCACAAGTGATATCACCAGGCCAGACTACATCCCCTCTCACCGCCACAGCGCTCTGATCCCTCCTTCTTACCGCGCCACACCCGATTACGAGACTGTAATGCGTCAGAAGACCAGAGGAGGCATGGTTTTGTCTCAGGAGCACCGGCAGAGCCACTCAATGAGAAACCTGAACATAGGAAACTCCTACGCATACAGCAGGCCAGACCCTCTGGTTTACAGCCAGCCGGAGATCAGAGGGGAGCACGGTGGAGCTGCTCCACACCATCACTACCCCTTTCATCTGGGCTCCAGCTTCCACAGTCCCTCTCCGTACCCTTACCCCATAGAGAGGAGGCCTGTGGTGGGAGCCGTGAGTGTTCCTGAGCTCACTAATGTCCAGTTGCAGCAGGCTCAGGAATACCCGGCTCCAAACATCATGAGAACACAAGTGTACCGACCACCACCACCCTACCCATACGCCCATCCTCGGCCCGCTAACAGCACACCAGACCTGTCACGTCACCTCTACGTCAGCAGCAGCAACCCAGACCTGATTATCACCAGACGTGTGCATCACTCTGTGCAGACTTTCCAGGAGGACAGTCTTCCTGTCGCCCACTCTTTACAGGAAGTGTCAGAACCCCTCTTTAGTGGACCCCCACACAGACACCCATACCACGCTCAAAAGCGGAACTCCATTGAGATCGCAGGATTAGCTCAAAGTCTGGAGGGGATGAGGGTCAAAGAGCGGACTGTGTCTTCTTCTGCAGCTGAACCTGCCACGCCTCCTCCCGTCCTGCGCAGCGGCCCCTCTCAGGGCTCTCAACTCAACATGTTACTAGAACGTGCCAAGGCGGCAGAAGACAGGGGTGCCATCAAGGAGGATGTGCAGTACGGGCACAAAAAGTCCCTGTCAGATGCCACGATGCTGATTCACAGCAGCGGAGAAGAAGACGAGTTCGAAGAGGACGGAGGACGCCACACTCCGCTTTCACAGGACGCAGTGGCAGCGACTCACCCCGAGCAGACGTCGCAGCCACATCGCAGCCTGACGTCTCTCTCCTCTCTGCAGCCACAGACTCCCATGGAACCACCTCCTGCTTATCCCATCGGCTCCACTCTGGACCCCGCCATAACCAGCTCCCTGTCCTACAAGGTTCACCCGCTGATACAGGAGGATGAGCCTCTTTATCTGTTGTCAGATCTAAGACAGCCCAAGATTATGCCCTCAGTGTCCGAGGGAGACCTGAGTGGGAGCAAGCAGAAGACGAAGAAAGAGTTCAAGAAGAGGCCTGTGTCTGATGTGCCTGCTGGGAAGAAAACAGTGGAGGGTCTGCCCCCTCCGGTGAGTTGAGCAACTCTGTAGAGATCCACTGATGTGTTTTTTCCAGGGCTGTTACTGATACAGATTATTGGGAGTTAAGGCTGTTGCTTTTCTCCAGAATCAAACTCAAAGTGATTTTCAAACATACATGATAATAATTGAAAGCATTTCTTTATTTTGAGCATGTTTGACGTAGCCTTGTTGCGCTTTGGCGCCTCTTCCTCAACTGTATGGCTTAGATGAAAAGTCAACAAGTGAGATCACAGACTTGTTGTTTAGGACGAGTAAGAGCTTTTCTAACAACCGACACACAGCCCGGTCTTTGTTTATAATTTTTCCATCAACTGTGTAAAACTCCAAAGTACTTCCACACAGCTGCTCAGGTGATTTGGTGTTATTGTTCATCCTGTGTGGCGTTCTCATCCTCCACTTACAAAAATGCACTGCACTCTTTGTTTACTGAGGTCAAGAGAGCAGTTTAAGCTGCAGTGAGAGCGCCCTCTGCTGGACGAAAAGATTCACTGCTCCAGGCGCCCTGCACTCAATATTTTACATTTGAATATTTACTCACTCTTCGGTTACAGATATTTTTCCCCATGTTTGAACGGTTATTTGACCATTGAATATAAAGTGACAGCCCTGTTGGGAGTCAAGGAGGCGGAAAACCAACATGTAGAGACAATATTCATTTGCAGCAAAAGTTAAAATACTGGCGTCAAAAATTTGAATAATACAAACTCCAACACTTAACTTTGTTTTGATATTTCTAAGCGTATGTTTATGAAAGGGACTGCAAGGACTTTCTAAGTGGTCTTGAAAAAGTCTCATCTCTAGATACATACCTGATCATAATCTATAAATGAAATTGAGATTATCATCTAAAATAGGATTAAATGCTATTACACAGCTTCCTGATCGGGTCAAGGAGGACCGAATTGATTTACAGCATGTTGAAGCCTCTAGACACACCATGCTGGCTGATAAAGTTTAGTGCGTAACAAATCAGGTGGTCCTACTAGTGGGACAGTCCTGGAGACAGAGCATTGACTGTAGACAGTGAGACGCGGCTGCATGAGAGTAAAATAACCCAGTTCTAAATTGATCTCTTATTGGCCAATTATTGCTTAAAAAAAGGCTTGGTGCCAATATGCGTCAAAATGCCAATATCAAGGCTGATAGTCTAACCCTGTAACGTCATAAATATTAGCGCTGGAGAACACAACAGCCATTCCTGTCTAATTATTCAAATTCATCACACAATGCAGTGACAGTGAGGTGACGTAAGCTTGATCAGCCTTGTAGTTTTTTGGTAAAAGGTGGCAAGTGTGACTTTTTGTTGAATGATGACTTTTGATCCCACTCCAGTTTGATTAGGGGATGTGTTACTGCCTAAAGAACCATAAGGCAAAAATTTTCTGTTCCAAGTCTCGTCTTGTTTTCAAAAACCGCAGATCATCACATGTTTGGCTCTATATCAAAATCACCTGAGCACGACGTGCAGCACAGACTGCTTCACTCACACCTTGACACACGTTGGAACAATGTAGTCTGAGAAACCAGACAGATGACATTCTTCCTGGGAACACCCAGCGAGGCTGCGCAGTCCCTCCCCCCCTGCTGTGTACCTGCACCCTCACTGCAGGGCTTGTACTCAAATCAAACTCACTGTTTCTCACCTGTCGCTATTCTTCTGTCACACCAGGGCATGAGGAAAGGAGCCAGGTCAGAGGTAAAGAAGATGGGCCCTCTGAAGGTGGCCCACCTCAACGGTCTCTCCGTGTCCAGGCAGCCAATGTACGACGAGATAAAGGACGAGCCCGAACGCGCCTCAAATGACGAGAGGGTAGGGCTCCTGAGCACTTTTAAATTTGTTTGCTCTTTAAACAGTGACATTGTAAAACTACAACAAATGTCAAGTTAGGCAGAGTGCCATTCGTCACACATTTGGTTTTGCCTTGTAAAAATATTGGCCGGATAAGACGAGGAAACTTTTCCCCAGAAGCTGCCAGTTGAAGAATAAATGAAACTTACTGTCAGGATGGTGTAAACAAACGAAACCAACTCGTCTGCCCTGTCAGCGTTAACGCTTGTGGTGTTTTCAGTGACACTGAGTTCCAGATAAGCCCCCTTCATTAGCTGGAAACCCATCAAGTTGTCACTGTCAACTAAGACTCAGGTTCTCACGGAACATGTTTAAAGAAAACATGTCACAGTGTTGACTTTGACACATGTTTGCGTCTCTTCTTAGCATGCACCAATTCTTAAAAAAAGACTGCATTGTAGTTTTTGCAGTTGTTTTGAGGATGAGAACATTTAAAATGTGGTGTATCCTGATGTAACATCCTCCATTCACTACAGTTTACAGTAAACTTAGTCTCCATTGTGCAAGCTGCTCAGCAGTTTGGAGGTTTTCCCAACTTGCCTCACCAATGACTCTGACAGCAACATGAAATACGTGCAAGTTTAATTCCTCACTTATTCCCCGCTAAAGCTTACAGTTAACTTGTAAATCCTGTTATTGAAGATTACAATCCAAACAGAAAAGCCTCAAGTTTCCAGAACATTTCATTTCCTTATATCAAGGAAGAGAGAATCTTAAATTAACACTGGTATCCTGTGTGATCAGTATCCAAAACTCAGGGATCAGATTTAGTATCAGCACTTCAGAAGTTGGATCTGTGAATCCCTGTACGTGATCTTGATTTTTGTCTGAGACATTTTTAACAGTCCTCACACAGATGATCCAATACGGCTGTGTAGTCTGTCAGTGATGCTCAGTATCTTTACACGCATGTAGTGGTCCGACTCAGATCATAGCTCGATCGTAAAGTCACAGCACATCTCATCTTTTCCGTGTATACGTGCAGAATAACAATCAGACTTCTGCCTGAGAAGGTCTCACTCTGCTCTGACAGGTGGTGCTGTCTTTTTCTGAATCCAACCTCAGTGCAATAACAATCAAATATCTACATTTGTTGCTCAGGCGAACATTCTCAGTCTAACTAAGCTGTTTACATGCATCTTTATAAAGGATAGACCAATATATTGGGTGGCCAATATAAAAGGCTGATTTTTGCATTTTTCACCTGCATCAGTATTGGCTGCTACACAGGTGGGTTTACCAGTATATTTTTCCCCTGTGTGATTTACAGACAGGCATCCACAGGCAGCTCTGTACAGCTAGATACCACAGTCCATATGCCTTGCTCCTCCCCTGCTTGCAGGTTGCAGCGTGAAGCAACTGAAGTAGAAGTTTACAGCACATTACCTCTCTTTTCCATCTTGTTTTAGTATTAAATTTAGTTCAATAGATGTTCCATATTTTGAAATTCAGACCTGTAACAATTGTATTTGTTTCATTTTTATGATACAAATTGAGGATGCAAAAGCAGCCCCAAATATCAGCCCAAGAAGATTGGCAGCCTGTTTTAGTCATTGGCTAAGAGTGATGGGGAAAAATTGGCATCAACCCTAAAAAATTCATATCAGTCGACCTTTAATATTAATACTCTGACCTTGTGCCGACTAAGCTTGATGACAGATCTCTTAAGCTGCATGTTAACATTCTGACTGCGTCATGAATCTTTGATGTAGCTACAATACCAAGGGTTGGACGAGAGCAGTGTAAATTTTCCTGACTTGTCCTCATCGTTGATAAAATGTGGAGGAGGTTTCAACTTTCCACAGTTTTGAACAGAAAAAAGAAATCTTACTGTGTATAAACTTTTCTGCACAGTATCACTGCTGATGATATTTTGACCAAGGATAAGCATGACACTAACTTAAGAGTTCACGTTTATGTTGCAGTGATGATAACGACGCGTTGTCCTTGTTTCTCTGTCTCAGTGTAAAGTCCTGGAGCAGCACATGGAGCGAGGAGAGCTGCTGAAAGAGTACGAAAGTATCCCAAAGCGTCGTCCGTCAGGCGAATGCATCATCGCTCAACAGCCAGAAAGCGCCGACAAGAACCGCTTCCAGGACGTCATGCCTTATGACAACACCCGAGTGGAGCTGGTTCCCACTAAAGAGAACAACACTGGATACATCAACGCATCACATATCAAAGTAAGTCACTCAGACGGTGATGAAGACATGGAGAAGTGTCGTTGTGCTTTGCTATATTATGATCTTGTCCCCTCAGATAACAGTGAGCGGACAGGAGTGGAGCTACATAGCCACGCAGGGTCCCATGTCAAACACCTGCCAGGACTTCTGGCAGATGGTGTGGGAGCAGGGTGTCTCTATCATCGCCATGGTTACAGCTGAAGAGGTGCGTTTTTAAAATCTATTTCAGACTCCCCTATTTTATTATTTCTTGTCACTTTAAGCACTCATCGATTTGTGTCCTCTGCCTCCTTCAGGAGAGCGGTCGGGAAAAGAGCTTCAGGTACTGGCCTCGCCTCGGGTCACGACACAACACTGTGACGTACGGCCGCTTTAAGATCACAACACGATTTCGTACAGAGTCGGGCTGCTACGCCACCACAGGGCTGAAGATCAAACACCTCCTGACGGGGCAGGAGAGGACTGTGTGGCACCTGCAGTACACGGACTGGCCCGACCACGGCTGTCCTGAGGACTTCAAAGGCTTCCTCAGTGAGTGGGAGCAGCATCCATTTATCCCTTCATCATCCTTGATATTCAGAACAAACCTGGAGGAAGTAGTTTTTCATGTATGTAATGAGTGTTTCTTTTTTGCTCCAGCTTACTTGGAAGAGATCCAGTCTGTAAGACGACACACCAACAGCATCAGTGACCCAAAGAACACAAACCTACCTGTGCTGGTGCACTGCAGTGCTGGAGTGGGACGGACCGGGGTGGTCATCCTGTCTGAGATCATGATTGCTTGTCTGGAGCACAATGAGGTAACTTCCTTTTTTCAAAAACCGACCTTTCACTGTGTGTAAAGATGGACGACATGCTCCTCACCACCTCCAGGTGTTCAAAAGTGAAGCCAAAGAAGCAGTGAAAACCAGTGTCTTATGTTGAGTTCCCAAAAATCACAAATGCTTACTTGCTTACAGTGCCCTGATATGAATCTTGTAAGAGAGGAAGCACTCAAGTCCTCTGTCAGCTGATTGGGCCAATTTGTTAGTGCAACCAATAGCTGGTAGCAAGGGTTGGCGAACATGACGCAAATGATTCACTAGAGTTCCAAATTTTTTCAGCCCATGTTACCTGATTTTAGCAATTTGCTTTGACCAAGTGTATGATACTTGAGCGAGTAAACTTCTTTGATGGAAATGCAATATTAGAAAATTATGGTTTGTACATAAGAACTCAAAATAAGAACCAACATTAATGATAGAAACCATGTCTGAATAAAAAGCATATTGAACCTGATATTTGGTTCTAAAGCTGTTCATTTGGAGAGGGGGGGGATCTTTAATTGTACGTGCTTTGGATTCACTTTTTGAGAGTCTGTCACGTTGTCCATCTTGTTGCACACTGCACAAAACCCGTTTCCAGAATTTTCACTTCAAATTTCTCCTTTTCAGGCGCTGGATGTGCCAAAATTCCTGCTAAAGCTGCGCTCTCAGAGGATGATGATGGTACAGACCTTGTCCCAGTACACCTTCATCTACAGGGTCCTCATTGAATACCTCCGTAACTCGCGGCTCATTTGAGTGTATGTGTTCGTTGGGACGGAGTTTCCTCCTAGTTCAAACCAACTTCACTGCGTCAATGCAGCTTTGTAAACCATATGGGTCAGTTTTTGAACATGTTCAAGAAAAAAAAACAAGGCTGAAAGAATGAATCATGGGTATGATGGAGTAATACCACAAGAAGGAAAGCTTCTCTTCCTCCAAACAGTATTATATATATTATTTTTAACTACGTTACTGCTTGATAAAGCTAGCACTTTGACTGTACTTTGCTGTACATAACAAACCAATGTTAAGCTGCATTAAAAAAATCTTTTATTTGAGGTTTGTATCAAAAACAGCTGTTTTTAATTGACAGCGGTCAGTTTTCAGAAGTATTTTTGGAATGCTGTTTGGGAAAGGTTGGTTCTGATATTAATGACAGAGTTTTCTATGAGAATGAAGAAAGTAGAAGTTTATGCATGAAGGTTTGATGACAGAGCTGAGAGTTCAGAAGGATGAAGGCAAAGAGAGGTTTGATGAAGAATACAAAGATTCACATGGCATGTGTATCTGAGCTAATATTCTCCCTGTGGAGAGCTGATTGATCCGCCATATAAACACTGGATTGATGAGAAAGCACAAGTTCCAAAAACTGAAGAATATGATTGACTGAGCGGGAAGGCAAACTGGAAGTCATGTGATTCCAATATTTTTTCACTTTGTTCAAACATAAACTGAGGGCTGTTATTTGACAGGAGGTAGTATGATTTAAAATCAAGACCAAGTGCCTAAATATTCACATTATGAAGCTGAAAGAGCTGTGTATTTTTGCATCATATGAAGGACATATTATAGTGATTTATTTCTAGTTTGATTGCAGTGATTTGTGTTTATTAAAGCCAATCAAAATATCTGACACCAATCCCTGCATAAAGCACTAGGATTGCATAGAAATGTGATCATGAAGTTAAGTAGAATGGATTTAGAGGTATAAAGTTGTGATTTTTATTTTGTACAAGGATGTGGTGAAAGGGCAGTTTGACAGTATTCACATTGGTGATGTGACACGCAGCGGTCTGACCAGAACTGAACGCCTGCACGGTCACGTTCGACCCCAAGCTCTGCACGCCGCCTTGTTCCTGCTGCTGTTTATGAAATACCCTTTTGCAGGTATCATGCTTCCAGGCATCGCAAAGTTTACATGAAGAAACATATCTTTATCATCGAAGCACCAACTTTATTTATAATTTGGCCAAAGGACTTCAGTGACTGTTGCCCTCTCATTTGTCTTACCCTGAAGTTACTGTTTGTGCAGACACACGGGCCGAAGTTAACTGGAGAAAAATACGTCTCAGCTGATGTTATTTTGACTGGATCTTTTTAAAGGCCTGTACGAATTTGCTTGTTTTGGGGCTTTTGAGATACAAAATGAGTCTTATTTTGGAGAATGAAAAGAGTGACTTATGGCCAAGTGGTTTGTCCATGTACAGGTATGTTCATAATGTACACAGTGTAAAGTTCTGCTTTTATTAATATTGGTTATTGTACAAACTCTGTATAAACTGTATCTATTGAACAAAGAAACGTTTGCCTTTGGGAAAAAAAGTGTAGACTCTTCTCAGCCAAAAATAAATCATTGGAAATAAATTGTCTAGTTCTTGATTGACTACTTTGTGTGTTGTCAGACCACAGTGCCACCCTGTGGTTAGAATAAGCTACTGGAGTCACATGTTCTCTACTTTTTCTTAATACCACATCATCAAGGGAAATCCTAGTGAACTAACCCCAGATGTGATAAATATTCATGGCTGACATTTCAAAACAGCATAAATGATACACGTCTAAGTCAGAAGTCAGTGAGGCAGATGAGTGTTTCTTAGAAAATGAACTGTTGCAGTCAAATTTCCTTGCAAAAATGTATGAAGGGAAGTGATTAGTATAATCTAAAAGAACATACAAAATCAACTTTGTCCTTTATTTTTTTCATCCTCATCTTAATACACAAATCCCTCAAATTGTTAAATACTGACCTTGAAAGGGAAACACCTCATCAACGTTTTCATAGTGTCACTTTAAATTCAGTGACCAAGAATCTACTCAGTGTCTTGTTTTTACAATTAAACAACTTATCAGTTTTAGGCCCCAACAATTGATTTCAAAACTTTTCAGCAAAAGTAAAAATTGTCATTCAAATTCGATCATTTTAGCAATATTATGTCAAAGTTTAGAAAATGATCACAACACCTGATTGAAGAGTTTCTGAAGGCCTCCTGAAAATCCAAGCCCAGTCTCAAAATAGAAGACTTCTAGATTTTAACAAGATTTAAAATTTCTTCGACTCATTTTCAACTCGACAATCCCCGGATCACACACACTTAATAATCCTGTGAGTATGTCGCTGGTAGGTGTCAGACAAATGCAAACGCCACAACACAACAGAAATGTAGCCAAAGTTCAACTTTGGCGGTTTCCTGGACTGTTATTCCAACAGACCAGTCTATACAACGGACACAGAGAAGTAGTGAGAGTATGAAAAACATTTTCTTTTCTAACTACTACTATGAAAAAAAAAACAGCTTCACAGGGGTCTCACTGAATGACGTCCTTTTAAGAAACTATAGTTCTATCAAACACCAGAAATGGCTGATGGCTGTATTTCAGCTGTTGAAGTCATGTTTTAGCTGTTGTATTGGTGTCATTCTATTTGCATTTCTGTTGTGGCTTCTGCAAATTGTCAGACACCTAGTGAGGTCTAACGTGATATCAGAGAATAAAAATCTGAGGGCCATCATCATTGCCAACAGCAACAAAAGCGAGGAAAAAATCTTTTGGAAAAACATTTTCCCCCTACATCAGTGAAAGAGACAAAATTGGCCCTAAATCTATCTTGAAGTTATCACATGGGAACATGCTTTGGTTAGTTTTGAGTCTATTCTGCGTCACAATGTGGAAGAATTAAATCACTACAACAATATTAATATAACTTAATAGCTACTGGTATTAAAAAAAAAAACAGGTAAGAACATTAAAAAGCAAATCTGGACACTGATAATAGTTTAAATTGTGAACTTTTCTTCCATCATTACATGAATCAGGGATTTCTGCCTTCATAGAAAAATGAGGAAAAAAGAATTGAGTTCATGTGAAACAGCACGCCGTAGCTCCAATCACCTGTCCGAGCATTTCTGTCACAAACTAATACTGGTATCGTCCTCTCTTTCCACCATGTCCTCCATAGTTACCATGTCCACTATGTCCTCCTTGGTTCCATCCTCCTCCTCCTCTCCAACCTCCTCCTCCACCTCCCCCCCATCCACCTCCTCCCCATCCTCCTCCTCCTCCTCCTCCTCCTCTTCCACCACCTCGGCCTCCCCAGCCTCCACCTCCACCTTCTTGTCTTTTCTGCCAGGGCGGCATCTCCGGAGGCGGGGCTTGTATCTCTGAGGGGCGTCCCCCTCTGTCTGGGACTCTGCCCATCAGGATCTAAAGGAAAAAAGAAGAACGGCTGTGTGAGAGAAAACAGGAGCTCTGACGTTCTTTTTCAAAGAAGGGAGGGAAAGAAAAACTTGTGCTCGACCTTGTTGACAGCACAGGTGGTGTTCTCTCTGCTGGAGCCACTGCTGGTCTTCACCACGTTGCAGAGGTCCTCTCTGGCAGCCAGCAGCTCAGCCATGTCCACGCTGGACTGTGGCCTCAGAGAGTGTCTCTGTGGCTGGTACGCCTTCGCCATGCTGTCCACCTTCACCTGACAAAACCATCAACGCACATAAGTTTGAAGAATAGAAACTACAGCACAGATCTGAATGTTATCACACAATTAAACTTTTTAAATCAGGTAAACCATAAAAGATGGGCTGTTGTGTTGAATGTAACAAATACAGAGTTTGACAGATTTAACTCCATTTTTAAAAGTTTTGCAAAAATAACAAAATAAAAGTTGAAACTGAAACATTTTGTGCCATGAAAAGTATAAAGAAAGTAAAGTTAAGCAAAAAATAACCTTTCTGTGAAAACAGAGACAACACATTTCTGCAATGTCCCTAGAAAAACTGAGAATAATTTTTAATTTGACGAGGAAAAAAATGAATGTGTGAAGTTGACGCTAATGTACCTTGGCTCTGTCTGACCAGCCAAACGACTGAACTGTGACATCCAAGCGTTTGATCAACATCCTGCGCCGACACTCGTACTCTGAACACAGGACTTTGTTGATGCTTTGCAGTTTCTCCTGCAGAGAAAATAAAAAGATGATTTATCAGACTGTGCAGGAAATGAAGCTCAAGGAATTTGTCTGCATTTTGGATACTTACCCACTGTTCAGTGGACAGTGATTTCTTTAGCACTGGGTTTCCAATGGAGCCATTTGGAAGATTATGGACCAGTTGTTTGACCTACAATTGACATACAAAGTTTTACTAACTCAATAAGATCTAAGTGGCGGCTCTGAGGCAAATATGACTTAAAATAGGGCTGCACAATATACAATATACTGTAATACATTTGAACCTTTAAGTTTCTGTAGCCTGTCTACGCCCAAGCACATTACTCATAGATCTAACTGAGCATCCATTTATGTACTTGACCCAATTACATGTAACAATTGGTACAGTTATTTCCCCTCCTCAGTGCTCTGTCACCTCACCAGCTGTTATCAGGGTCGAGGGAGTGGTGAATGTGAGTGGAGCAAAGCAGGGATTTGGACAATCTGACAGTTTTCTTATAGTTAATATTATATAAGGTGTTTTATTTAATACTTGCAGGGTAAAAGGCGGCAGCTTCCAGATCTGTGTTCAACTCTGTCTTGAGTCAGATCAGGCTCTCTGTTTGTTTTTCAGGTCCATGTTTTGATCTTCTGATGATCTAATTTATTGTCAATTTCACGACCTCCTTCACACACCTTATGATTTCATGAGCTGCCATAAAACTTGAAACAGTTGTAATTTTATGTCCAAGTAAACTGTCGCTTAAAACTTGCTTTGCCTCCTGCAGAAATTGCCCATTCCCTCTCTAGCAGACCCTCTTCACAAAATGCATCATGTTTGTTTCAGAAATGTCTGTAAACATTACTTGTCATTGATTCACATCTCTGTAAAAAGATTATTGTAGCCCACAAAGATGCAAAACACAGGAGGAGATCAAACTCTGTGAGGGCACAGGCTGGGGCAGGGCTGCATGTTCACAGACTTGATGAAATTTAAATGATGGACTCCTTGTGTGGCAGCATGTTATTAAAAGTCTGACATGATGTGAGAAGAAGCCCTTGCAGGAAATATTATTGCTCAATATCAGTAATTAACAGACACCAACAAGATCAAGGCTCTTTACAAATGCAAACAGTTCACAAAGGAAGAGAGAGAGAGACACAAGTAGGTGAGAGTCTGTTGTCATCATTTCAAGGAGAGTTAAGGAAAATTCAGAGAAAACAGTGAAGTAGTAAACTTTAAAAGTTATAGCAATGTATCGCAGAAGACAAAAATATTGCAATATTAATCTTTTTCAACATTGTGCAGCCCTCCTTTAAATGTATAAAAAGTCGTACCCTGTCCTGGACGTCAGATAAGACTCCTGCAGCGTCCTGTCCTCTGGGCGCTGACAGCTCCAGTGTTTCACAGACTGAAAGAAGCTCCTGACACGCTGGACTCTCCTCCTGATGTTTATCAGAGACACTTCTGCTCCTCAAAATCTGAGCAGCCTGGAGCTCAGAGCTCAGAAACACTACAAAAAAAGACATGAAGGAGTCAAATAACTCACTGATTGTGCAGAAAATCAGAAATTCAGCGAAATATCAGAGCATCAAAGGTTTCATACAAAGAAATTTGAGGTGATCTTTAGTGTTTCGAACACTGCCCTTGAGGATCCCTGAAACCACGTCTTCATAGGGACAGTGCAGCTCCTTCAGCAAACCGCTCATCTCCACCTGAAGACTGTCCATGTCATCTGGAGGAGGAGTCAGGAAACATGGAGGATGAAACATGAAGGTGGAGGAGGCTGTTTTTAACCCTTCTATTGTCTTCAGATCTACTCTGCACCGTCTGTTCTGACTGCTTATAAAGTATAAGGTGAAAAATGTCCTCAAAAATTTTTTTCTTGATTTTTGTGAAGATGTTTCCAACATATTCACATATATTTAGCAATGACTTTAATAATCAGAGAAGAAAAAAAATTCTGGGGTTTTTTTTGCACTGGGGCTATTATCAGAGGTGCATACATTGATGTAATATTACAGACAAGCATTTGTCAAAGTGATGGCTGGATATTTTTTTGAAATCATTCCAATTTCTTTAATGGCAGGAAGATGCTACAAATTCATATAAAAAAATAAAATACACTGGAGAACAATTTGAAAAAAAAAAAATCTTTTGAGTTAAATTTTTATGCAGATAATTATTAAAATTGGCATGCTGATTCCAAAATTGCAGTCATTTTTTTTCTTACACGCCAAGTTTTCTCTCCACAGCTTGAGCAAACTCCACTGATTGAATTTCGCTTGTGGGGAAAAAAACTTGAAGTGCTAGAAAAAAAAACTGACTGTAATTTTGGAACCAGTGTGCCAATTTTAGCATAATCAGCAAAAAAAATTAACTCAACAGAATTTTTTTACAAATTGTTCCTCTGTGTTTTTTAAGAAAAACAGGGATCCTTTAGTTAAAAAATTTGATCAGACCCAACTCTACAAAAAGTGTGCTCCCCAGTGTATACTAACAAAAATACTTACAACTAATTGTACATGTAACTAACATTTGCATTGATCCAACCCTGTAATTTTCAATCTATTTTATGACAGAAAACCTAAGTTATAACAAAATAACTTTTGACAACAGGAGAGTTAGGGGGTGAAGCAGCAGTTGAGTGTGCAGTGGTTGAGGTGCAGTGTGTGTGTCTGACCTGGACCTGAGGTGATGGTCTCCTCCAGGTCACACAGCAGCTTTAACCTGGAGCTCAGCCACCTGCAGAGGTGAACATAGTGAGGAGAGGACAGGCCTCCTTCTGCAGCTGAGAGCAGCTCCTTCTCCTCCAGCAGAGGGCCGTCATAGCTGCACACACACCGGGGAACAGAGAGAGAGAGGGGGGGGGGGTTAAAGTCAACACACACTTCTGATGATTTTCACACAGCTGCAGCAAGTCTACGTTTTACAGTCACATCACTTTGGCTACAAACCGAGAAAATAACAGAGATGATGAGAGATTTGAGCAGCAGGAGTCATGTACAGAGCTGCATCCATCAGCTAACAAACAGTGAAACAGTGAAACAGTGAGAGAGTGACTGTTCTCACCTCAGCTGCTCTAACGTGTCCAGAATGTCTGACTCCATCTTCAAACCCTGCTTTTATTCACACGTCCTCGTCCAGTTAAATCATTTCAACTCAAACTGATTCATAAATCCAACATCTCCACGGTTTCCATTCATCTCTGCGGCTCTTCACGCAGCACGCCTCCCTGGTACCACACTAATATGGAGTCCGGGGTGAACATGCGCTGTCCCGTCTAAGGTTCCGCGTCTCTGTTTCTGTGTGTTCGAGTAAAAAACTATCAAGGTGGCTAAACGTCATTATTCCAGCCCGTACATGTCCTCCTTTTTGGTGATAAACGTATGTCTGGGGGGAATTGGTAAAACTCCTAATACGTCTGTATTTTTCCCAGCTTGTTCTATAGACCAGGGGTTCCCAAACTTTTCCACCTATAACCCCCAGAATAGCAGCGTTAGAGACTGGTGACCCCCTGCTGTGGTACAACACTAATGGGCCAATCCAAAAACAGACAAAAACAAACAAAAAACCCCCCCTGAGGGTACTTAATTTAACTGATCAGTAGGAAATTTACCAACTAATGTGCACTTTGCTGTGCTCACTGCATCAAACTTCAACAAAGAAATGTGAAAAACAGATTTTTTCTTTGCATGATCTTATATTATCTTTAACCCCTTTTTGCTTTTATTCTTACAATAATGGATGAAATGTGGAATTGTTCATAGTTTTCGATTTTGGGACACATTCCATGACCCCCTATCGATGTCCTGCGACCCCCCAAAGGGTCCCGACCCCCACTTTGGGAACCACTGCTATAGACCATTGATCTGTATTATGAAGCACTGCACTGAGCTACAGACATTATTCTGATACACCAACCTGTCATGATGTTGAGCAGGAAAACATTCTCTCTGATAAAAGGCTGAAGTGCAATTGCACTTTTAGGTGTATAAACTGCATATAAACAGCAGTGCCCCTCTTTTTGTAGTGGTTGTGACCTATACTTTCTGCAAAGTTGGCATCTTTGTGTCAGCTGGAAATTTAAACGCCTCAAAATAAAATTAAAAAAAGATTTTACAAAGATATTGAGGCGTTATTTATACATTTGCACGAGGGTAATATATACATTTCTCTTTATTGAAGGATATGGTGAGGTATTATAATGGAATCCCATTTCTGACAGTTGAAAAGAACAAAATGGAAAAAACTGGCTTTGTT
This sequence comes from Thalassoma bifasciatum, assembly GCA_008086565.1. Taxonomy (NCBI): domain Eukaryota; kingdom Metazoa; phylum Chordata; class Actinopteri; order Labriformes; family Labridae; genus Thalassoma; species Thalassoma bifasciatum. The sequence continues at coordinate 103,390 of RPOG01000841.1, forward strand.
GAGAATTTTTTCCCCATACTTGGTCAAAATTGGGGAAAGAAGTCGAAATTTTGAGATTAACAGTCAAAATAATGAGGTAGAGAAGTCAAAATTTTGAGATTCAAAATGAAATTGAGTAAAAAAAGAATCAAAATTTGGAGGCGAGTCAAAATTTTGAGTGACGCTGTCAAAATTATGAGACCGAAAGGTCAAAATTTTCAGACCAAAAGTAAAAATTCAGTTTAAAAAGAAAAATCAAAATTTGGAGAAGAGTCAAAACTGAGAGAAGTCAAAATTTTGAGGAGGATGTCAAAATTATGAGATAGAAAGTAAAAAATGAGTAAAAAATAAGTCACAATTAGGAGACTATACAGTCAAAATTATGTTACAAAGTCAAAATTTTGAGAAAATTAAGTTAACATGAAGTCAAAACTTTCAGATAAAGAGTCAACATTTGTAGATTCTCGCTAAAATTATGAGATTCTGAAGTCAAAATGAGTTAACAAAAAAAAAAAAAAAAAAAAGTCAAATGAGTGGGAAAAATGTCAACTTACCTTTTTAGATGAAAAGTTAAAATTTCAATTCTTTCATCCCCTAAACTTGACCTAATGTCACAAAATTTCGACTCAGAGTGGGCAAAGAAAATGTTGACAAAGCCAGTTTTTATTTATATATCCTTTCCTGGCAGAAATTGGCTTCTTTACATTTTTTTCTCCATCATAGATAACGTTCACTTCTAAGAGAAAAGGAGTGTTTCTGGTGTTTCTCATCTTCCTCTTGACTCAACCCCAGAAATCCTCTAAGGAAGCGTAGGTCCAATGTGTTTACTGGTCAAGCACAGTCACATCATGGTCATTCAGCCTGTTTTTGGGTCTCTTGATAGTGTGGGCAGGAGCCAAATCCTTTTGGTGAATTATATCAGCATCTCAACAAAGCTTGTCAGCAGAAGGAAACTTAAAACGCTCTCAAAACCTCAGAAAACTCAGTTGATGAAACTTGAAAAAACTTGGATTCTGTGCCTTTTATAAAGTTGAGAGAAACAAAGAAAGCTGCACATCAAAAGATTAAAACTCACCATTTTATTATGATAATGTTATTTGATATGTCAAATTACAAGTGTATGATGTAACATAAAAACAGTTACAAACATATGTATGCATATTTACATTATATATTTATGAAAAGTAACGAGCTACATCTGTATAAAGAAAATACAACTATGACATGAGTTATTGGGACTATAAATTTTACATCATATACTTGGTATTCTCAAAACATGAGAGGAAATACCTAGACGTGTAGAAACCAATAAAACCAGAACAAGAAACGTTAAATTATAAAATGGAAACTAGGATGGACGTGAGGCACTTTTTTGAGGTTGTCAGGATGTGAAAGCCGATGGCACTAAGAAAACAAAAAAGAAGATGCACAGGAAAGAAATATGCACAAATAGAGAGTGAAAGAAAGAAAAAGAAAACAGGCAGTGTTTACAGAATAGTTAAGAGTAGTACCATTTATACTGCAAGTTTCAAAACACAAATGTCTTCCACTATTTAAAACTAATCACATAAATGTTACATCAAGCGCTGTAAGATGAAAAAAAGCTTACATATAGTATCATCAGTGCACCAAAGCATCGGAGAATTGAAACATAACCACTCAATTGCTGTGAAAAGTAACCGTTTTAAAACAATACACTGAAGAGAAACAGGTTTATATAGCTTTTTTTCTTTTCTTAATCTACACAATGTCAAGAATGTACACTTGTATGCATTCCCAAAGATATGCACAATTTTTCCATTGATTGAAAGAGGATAAAAGACTAGCAGCAGAGTGGTTAAAACTGAAGTCTTATATAATGCAGGTCAAAAAAATATATATATTAAAGCAGACAGACACATGTTGCATATATAATACAGTACATGACAGGAAGTTGCACTGTGCTGGTTAATGCAGAATGAGAAGTGTTATTTCAGCATTCTCTACACTTTGTATAAATGCATGTCCTACATTTTGCTTCTCAGCCAGCAAGTTTTAATCAGGTTTATCAAACCCCGGTTCAGCTTGCAATAACGTGGAAAAATCCAATTACAATGGGAGAACATGAGAAGCAACCAAACATTTGGTTACACACCAACCCCACACACACACACACACACGCACAAAAACGCATACGTTAATCTCGCACACCCAAACACACGCACACGCACACGCACACACTCGCACACGGAGCAATCAAACACTCCATCATGGTTATAAGCTGTTGGAGAATTAGGGTTTAACAGTCGTTCATAGCTGATTTTCTCTGTCAACACAATAAAATTAGTGATTGTATCTAGCAGCTTTATATGTACGTATGTATGTATATATATTTATATATATCAAACTTTTGAAACAAGTGGACTGCCACTACTGTACCGTGTTAGCACTATCCTTCCATCTACCATACAAAACTAGAGAGAGACTCTATTAGAAGCTCAATAGTCATTTCCATCACAAACGCCCTCTACTTTTCAATGTGAAATAATACTAAAAGGTGACCTATGTACATAATGCTGTCAATTGAAGCTACAGTATATGCTGACAGCAACGATAAATACAGCTCTATCTTTCAAATTTCAAAGAAAAAAAAAGCTGGGATTATTATCAGAACTTAAATATAGTGTTAAGTATTTACATGTGTTTTTGGAGTTTGGTACCAGGGGTGTGTTGTCTTCTAAAGTGTCCTGTCCCATCGCTGACTTGGCCTGCACAGAGGTCAGTGTGTTTCCCACATCAGAAGGTTGCATAGAAAGTAAATGGAGCATTGGTCAGGGCGGAGTTAGGAATAGAAATGTCAAACATCGATTTTTGAATCGGGAGTGCCAGGAGAAGTGATGCATCTGTTAGCCTATAAACTCACAGATCTGCTGTTAAAGACGAAAACCAATTAGAGGTGAATTTCAAAACACGTGAGGGAGAAAGTTTAGAGAGTTTGTTCAAATAAAGGTTCTTTGATCAGGTGAGTCTGTTTTGTGACTACGACATCTTCAATATTACATTTTCTTCTGTTAAATACGGGGCATGACTACCTCGTCCATGTTTCCAAAAAGGTTTTAAAGGAGTAGTTCAACATGTTGGAGATCTTGGTTTTAGCCCTGCTTACAGATCAGATTTATACATTTGAAACAAAGCTTACAATAGTGATAGTTCAGCCAAGCAGTCATGGTTGAAACAGCTAACCTGACATTCAACGTTGAAAGACACAGCTAATGTTGCGTCTTGTTTGTTTGATCTCTAATGGCTGTGGTTTCAGTCGTGTTATGTGACATCCTCCAATGGGTCACCATTAAAAAATGAAACATAACCTTCCAGTGAACCCAAACTTTTCCGAAAAGAAAAGTCCTAAAATACATAATTAAATTAACGGCTACACAATGAGACTACTTTGTTATATTGTTACATCCCCTCAAGGGTCATGTGGCAACAAAGACATATGGAAAATAGAGCAAATGTTTTCTATTTGTGTGTTTTTCTGTAAAATTAATCCCTAGTTCTTTTATATTTGTACAAGAATGAACTAAATATGTAACTAAAAAGTTTCACTTTTGTAGCTTCAAACACAAAGTTCTGATGTACTTGAAGAAAGTTAGGTTAGCCCCCCCCCAAAAGTTAAAACAGCAGTTAAATCAGCTCTTGAGGTGAAATAGGAAGTGTCAAATCTTGTAGGATAATTTTGATTTTTACCTGAATCTCCCAAAACATCAAACTACCCCTTCATTGTCTTTGTGCTCATTTCGCAGCCAATAGAAAACTATTCTTTGGGAAACAGGATGCTCGTACTACTAGGAGGCAAAGCCTTAGTCACAAAGTCAGAGATAAAGTCAAACAACGTTGAACACAGTACGTACTGAGACGTACGCGCGCTCGCACACAAATATGCTCATACACCTACATCTGTGTATTTTATAAAAGCTAAGATACTCAGCTTTCCTCAAACGAAGCATTCACTCATTCATTCAGGGCCTGTTACATGAAGACTAAAGAAAGGAGTGGACTTTAACTTTTGAGGCAAAAAACACACACAAAATAAAGACATTTACACAAGATATGAAACGAAAATAACACAGAGAAAACAATCAAGTCATGGGACGGACAGGAATTTGGAGAGGGTGCTGCAACCAAAGCTTGGAGAGCAGTGCTTGTAAGAGTTTAGCCAAACTGGATGTTAAATTAAGTCAAATTTACACAGACTTTTAATCTGAGGGATTCTAAATCATAGAAATTTAAGTGCCTCATCATATCACCGAAACAAAACTTGCTGGTTGAGCAACATTTCAGTCTTTTTTTTTTGTTTTTCAAAAATAATTATAGAAAAAAAAGAGCAGGAAAACAACAATGAAGAAACAAAAACACCAATTTCACTACAGCACTATATAACTGAGATAGAACTGAAAGTTATTGGGGCAGATGTATTCGTTTGACTTTAAATGGTCCACAGGTGCTAATGTTAATTTCATGGTGTTGAGACATTTTGTGGGGTTGGGGCGTGAGAAAGTTAAATTTTCCCTTGTAATCATGGAATTAATCCCTTTACTTTGGAATGCACTTTAACATGATCTAAATCAATGTCAATAACTATACCAAGCTGCTTCTCTGTGACTCTCACTTCAACATTCTTGTAAAGGAAAACAAGGAATTGGCCGCACATCCACCTTAACAGCTCAAATCTTTAAATTAATCTGGATGTGGTATCACAAGAAGCACCACAAGAATCTCAAAGGGTCACCTAACTTCAGGGGAGTGAAATACCGTTTCTAGTGCACTTTTCTCTGTCTAGTAATTACATTGTCGGCAAATGCTTGAGCCATGAAGGAAAGGCCACAGTTACCCAACCGCAAAATCACAAAAAAAAAAAAAAAAAAAAAAGCAAGAACATATCCCTTTTAGCATACTCAAACAGCAAGTAATTTCTGAACACAAAATAGTTTTGTTTTCTTTTTCGTAACCCTGTACAAAACACAATTTTCCTTCATAAAGTTACAGGTGAATTGTAGTAGAGTTTTGTGGCCTGGCTTTTGTCGATGCATGAGTGTGAATGTGAAAGAGTGGTGCGTGTATGTGTGTACATGTGTGTTTAGTAACATCTCCAAGTCTATTAATCTTGACTCCTCTTCTTCTCCTAAGATTAAGCTCCTGAACTTAGCTTGTTGCTCAGAGCCCCCACAAAGCATATGGTTTGTCCTCCGCTGCAGCTTGTCGGCGACAAACGCAAACTGAAATCTCCAAAAGCCCTCAGAGCTGGGGATCAACAACATGTCATCCCGTCTGAGAGGGAATGAAAAAAGGATGCCGGTTTTTTAATTTTCCGCTTTTATCCACTTCCTGTGTTAGCTAGCTTTGAGGGTGTCCCAGAGTCTGGCGTCAGGTCACCCCGCGGCCTTGTGCTTGCCTCCACAGCAGCGGCAGGCCTCGCCACAGTGGTGGCAGGCGCGCAGAGGTAGGTAGCAGCACATGCAGGGCGCGATGAAAGAAAGCGCCACCAGGGCCAGCCAGCGCAGGCAGAACTGCTCGTCAGATGTGTCACATGAGCAGGGGTCCGAGAAGTCGCCCTCGGAGTCTGACATGCAGTGGTACAGCATGCTCTCGGCGCACAGCATGCAGCTGACTTTGTAGATGCACTGCTTGATGGGGTCGGGGGCGTCTTGGCACTGCCCCCGCCAGTTGTCTTCGTGGTTGAACATCTCCCGACAGTAGATACAGCGCGAACGCTCGCCGTCCTCTCGTCGCCGCCTGCCCTTTTTGGACTTCAGCACAGGTGAGGGCTGAGTCTTGATGGCTGTGTCCTTGCCCAGACCCAGCCCCATTCCTGTTCCAATGCCCATTCCTGGGCCAGAGTGGGAGTCCCCACTGGGGCCGTCGGGGAAGAGGTACTCACACTTTTTAGTGTCTAGTTTGTGGAAGGTGGAGGGAAAGTCCAGGTCCTCTCGGTCAGCCTCCTGTTTCCACATGACAGGGTGGCGGTAGTCCTCGTAGCCTCGGATGAGCACGTCTTTGCGTGGGTTGATGCGAACGATCTCCTCTTCATCCATGTGAAAACTGACATGGCGTGATGATTTAAAAGAGACCTTTGGAGGAGAAGGAGAGTGAGAGAATGAGGATTAAGGAGTCATCTTTCTGCATTAATTTTGAGCAATTTGTGCTGCAGTGTGATTGTTTGCGTGGACAAGCAGACCTGTGGAGGCAGGTAGCGGCGGTTGCTCGAGGGGAATTCGTCGAAGGGTTGCGCGCGGACGTAGCAGCCCCTGAATGGCTCGGTGGAGACGACGTTGTTCAGAGGAGAGAAGGGCTCTTTCATGGGCGTACAAATGGAGGGAGGCTCATCACACACCTTCAGAAACATAGAAACAAGTCAAGTTATTTGACAGACCTCAAGTGAACTCAAAACCCCCCACTCCAGAAATCCCTTCCCCTCAGATTAGCTAAAGTTATCTTTTTTTCCCTGATCGTTCCACTCCTAAAAGCACGACCAGTTGCAGTCAATTCAGTTTTCTGACTACAGCTGTTTTGACTCAGGGTGTGTGGGCCGCGTGTTCCTCTTGTATCCACCAGGGGGCGACCTGCACCCACACTTGCTCAGAATGACTGTGCTGTGTGGTGATGACTCAAGGCCCTTCTGTTAAGAACTCACAGTACCCATCCGCCTTGCTTGTGTTCCCACAAACATTTTAACTGATGCAAAATCTGCAAACAGGGCCTGGTTTAAAAAGAAAAAAAAAAGCAGGCACAGAAAACATGCTAATGACACTGGCACAGAGTGTACGAGTGGGTACTTGTCTCACCTCAAAATTTCAGAACAGAGAGCTCAATGTTGATATCAATGTGCATAAGATTTCTAAAAATGTAACAGCCTCCTGGGAATGCAGCAGGCAGAATCAAACATTAAACATTTAAGGAAAAACGTATCACTTGCTGAAAAAATAAAACAATGTAGAGGAAAATAGAAAACTTCAGGACTTTGGCAACAGAAATTTTAAAGTGATGGCTGTTCATGATTCATGCATGCAGAGGTGATGAGAGCTGGGGGAGGATAGTAAGTAGTTACATCAAGAGTTGTTTGATAATTTTTCATGTCCAGCTTTGTTTCAGCTCCATGGTCTCTATGACCTCCAGCTTGTTATCCCATCATCACACCACATGTGAAAAACGCTGAATAAAGGTTGATAATGTTTGACTTGTAGGAGCTGATGTTGTGCCCTTCAAACAGAAAGTCTTTAATGTTATATCTACGGACAACTGTCAAGCTTTCTTCACACGTTCAGTCTAAACATATCAAGCCGTGTACACACTAGCAAGCTGTCCCTCTTTTCCCACACACACCCCGACCTCATCAAGGCAGGGTTAGTCCTCCTCTCTTCTCCTTCTTCCTCCCTCTCTCTCTCTTGCTCTGCGTGTGGAGGAGGCTGCTGGCTCTGGTTAGTCAGTGCCGTGTGTAAAGTAGCCCACGCCAGTGCTTTAACGCACAGCGGAAATCTGGTTTGCTCCCAGCTGCTGCTACAGTAATTACTGTCCTGTGGTTGCTAAGAGATGCTTCCTTTGACTTCTTTTTTTCCCCTCTTTCTCTTTTTTTCCCTCTCTCTCTCCCCCTCTCCACAACTTGACTGCTCACACATGGTGTGTGTGTGTGTGTGTGTGTGTGAGACTTTGCTCCTTCTTTGCCTCCAAACATACTGAGTGGTGTAACACACATCGAGAGGGGAATGTGAGGAGCAGGAGACAGTGGTGGGAGAGAGGAGAAAGAACAGAACAGGAAAAAATGAGTTTGTGTTGTAGTCGTCTGAGTGTGTGTGTGTGTGTGTGTGTGTGAGAGAGAGAGAGAGAGAGAGGCCAACGAGTCTGCCTAGGGAATGTCATAAACCAGCTCCAGCTGGAGAAATGCAGCACAGAACTTAAAAAGCCAGATGACAGCTGTGTGTGTATGTGAGAGAAAGAAAGAAAGGAGTGAGGGGTGGGGTGGTGGGGGGCTGAAATGGGAAACAGACTTGGGCTTCCTTTTAAAGCGCTCGCCTAAGCCCCGCCATTCAAAGGCATGCGTGGGGGCCAATCTGAAGCTGAGCTGACCCAGGAGATATGACTGGGTGAGAGGAGAGAGGAGGAGAGAGGAGAGGAGAGGAGAGAAGAGGAAAGAGGAGGAGAGGAGAGAGGAGGAGAGGAGGAGGAGAGGAGAGAGAAGGAGAGAGGAGAGGAGAGAGGAGGAGAGAGGAGAGGAGAGGAGAGAAGAGGAAAGAGGAGGAGAGGAGAGAGGAGGAGAGGAGGAGGAGAGGAGAGAGAAGGAGAGAGGAGAGGAGAGAGGAGGAGAGAGGAGAGGAGAGAGGAGAGGAGAGGAGAGAAGAGGAAAGAGGAGGAGAGGAGAGAGGAGGAGAGAGGGGCAACCTGGCACCACACCACGATTGAGGATCCATGCACTTCCGCCCTCAGTGGCACTGGGGCTCCGGACAGGGAGCGTTGGGGTCGAGCGACACACTGAAAACGTACAGAACATGCTGGAGCGCTGCCTCACAAGGAGAAAATGTGTCTCCACATGCACAACTTTGATGGTTTACATCCACAGACCAGTGTTCCTCACACTCAAGAAACAAGGCCTGTTTTACTGGTGAACTCTGGGAAGTGTAGCCCTCATCATCGGTCTGGTTAACCTCAAACAAAAGAAGTAAACAAGTTGGTGACTATGTTTGGTGGCTTTGCTGCCCAAGTTTTAAGCCTTCTTCTTTCTGATGGCCATGTGTGATGTTTTAGCTAGAAACTGGTTAGTTTAGCTTAGCACAAAAACTGTCAGGAAGTGAGACTACTCTACACTGTTGTAGTATAAGAAAGATGAATGAATAGCTTTCTAATAGAGAAAATGTGATAATTAGCTTCACTGCCTTTCATATCTCTCCCACTATTTATGTATTTATGTTAGTAGAGCTTAGCACTACGAGCAAAAACATTGCAAATTTAATGCTCTAATGCAGCAAAACTCACCCAACAGAACTTCAGAGCCTAAACTAAATCATATCTTGTTTGTTAATTTAGTAAATCAAGTGTTAAAGCATAAAGCTTTAGCTCACAGTTGTTTAGTTAAGCTTGGCACAAAAACCCTGGAGAAATGAGATAGCTTTCTCACTGCAGAAATCTGCCAATTAGCTTTGCTAACTTTCATATTTCCAGCATTACCTAAGTAGCTGCATTAGCAGAGCTTAGCATATCGATTTGGAAAACGGCTAAAAAAGCTTGACTCTGGACTATGACTTAATTTTATTCTGTTTATTTTTTCAGTACAAAGGAAGTGCTTAAGCAACGAGCTTTAACTACTTCACAGTAAACAGTAGACACTATTCCTACAGCTGATTAAAGCGGTTGTTTGCGTATTGATAATTCAATTAGCGTAATTTAACTTTTAAATAAATAAACTTTCTGAGTTCTAAAGGGAGGATTGTGTTAGTTATGGACCAAGCAGGATTATATGCTTTCCTGTTTTTAACCATTATGCTACGTTATTCTAACTAGTTCCTAGCTGTGTCTTCACAGTAATAAAAGCTTAATGACAAAGCTCTTAGATACAGATGGAGCTCTTCCGCTGGGCTCTTAACTAGCGTGACTGTTTCTGTTCTGTGACTGAGGCTGTTCAACTCTACTGGCCAACTAAACCTCAGTGCACTAAACTGATAAGAGAAAACTTCCTGCCAGTTCTAAATTGGATGCGGATGTTTTTCTGTGGCATTCAGGCAAAAAAAAAAAAGAAAGAGAGAAAGAAAAAAAAAATCACTTTGTACTTGCGCAAGGACTCCAGTGCGGTCTAATTCCTGGCAGTGGGTCATCACAGCTGAGTAAGGAGTCTGTGACGACCCACTGCCTTTAAAAAATGGGTGATATGAGCTGCTTGTGCATGCCATGTTAGTTTTGTGTTTCTGTGTGAGGAAGAATGTGATGAGCTTGTGAAGGGCATACAAGAGGGAGTTGAGCCTCAGTAGGCAGGATGTGGGTGGAAAGGTCCGATTTGTGTGTGTGCGTTGACAAATATGCTCATATTTGAGAGGAGGCCGCATTAAACACAAAGCAGTGTTTGTAGCATCATGAGGCTAACTTGAATGCCTTTATCAGAGATTTTTAACAAGGCTTGATAGTGACCTTACATGCTGATGAGAACCATGAATCTCAACAAGGTAAAGGTCTCCTGCTCTTTACTGCTGTGATGACTTTCTGATGCAGAGAACTAATATCACACCTTGTTGTGTGCTGCTATTTGCTAGTTCTCTGCTGCTTCACTTCTCTTTCTATGTAGCCCAGGTCTTCGACCGCAACATTCGGATGCCAAATCACCATGGTGACACCCTCTGTGGCTCACTCACTGAACCTTGTGAACACCCCCCTTCTACCCACCTCCAGTTTGCACCCCCCCCTGCTGCCTAGCAACAGTAGTGCCATTGGATTTCCTGTATGTTTAGACAGGTCCCTGAAAGAGGAACTTCACCACAGGAAGAGGAAGGCAGCTCCCGCCTGCTTCACTCTTCTTCCACTCAATCAGAATACAGGATTTAAGATGTGAGGCAAGGCAGAGGTGAAGACAAGCATGAACTGTCTAAAAGAGAGGTGACAAAACGGCTTCCCAAAAGTGAAGACAAGGAGCTCTCCCTGCTGCCCGGCCATGAGCCACTTTCTCCATATCAACAGATGGAGCATGAGTGGAACTTCATACTCCGTCTTTTTAATGTAACACAGTTCCTTATTGTCTTAATCAGTGAATTCCTAAGTGGGGGTTGCATAACACTGATAGAAGGCTAGTGAAATACCTTCCAAAATCAAAACTTATAAATTGCAACTTTAATTTCTTTTTGCAAATATGTATAAAAAAAAATTAGTCAAATTTTCCTCTTTTCTTCCTTTTTTAATAAAAAATACCTTATTCATAGTTTAAAGTCTTTTTAGACTTTGTACGAGCCCCATACACCTGAAAAGTCCAAAAAGTGTCTTATTTCAGGATATTAAAAAACAAAATTGAGGCCTGAACTGCTTGTAAAGAGTACAAAAAACTTTCAAATGAATAAATAAATATATACTTGTAAGGCTTCTCAAACATCAATTTATTCATACTTGAAACTAAGAAGTTTTTCTGGACATATCAGGTGAATGTGGCTCTAATTCTGACAGAGTCAACAGTGGTTAATCAGACGTTTTCCCAAAGGAGGCACCTATAACAGGCCTGCTACACTGGCTGGAACCATGTGCAGATGTTCCTATGTTTCTCGTCAGTGAGTTTAATGAGTACTGCCCTTCGTTCCCAGAGGTATCTTTTCACCTACTTTACAATCAGAAGTAGAACAGGTGACTAACGGTCCTGTAACAACCCTGGTATCTTAAACAAATGAACATAGGTGTGGAGACTTGAACTGTGGACCTCCTGCTGCTCTTTGCTGAGGAGGATCAGGCACTCTCAAAGGCCGTTTACACCACAACCGTTTTCGGGTGCAGCCCAAAAGTATTGTTGCGTTTTAGCCAACCTAAAACGCAAACTTTTGAAAATACCCTCCAGAATGGATTTTTCTGAAACGCAGTTTCCACTGTTGCCATGTAAACAGCAAGCTGGCAATTCATGTGAAAATGCTGACGTCGCTCTCAGGTTTGTGCGTGTGCACTAAACCTCCACTGTGCCAAGCAGGAACCGAAAATATCGCCAACTACAGTCCTGACATGCATACAACAGCATTTTAAGTTCCTCAGCATTTCCGTGTAAACACAATTTTTTTTCTTTTTTAGTGCGTCGTTTTACATTTTAGGGTGAAACACTGTGAGGCGTTGTCATGTAAATGGGGCCTCAAAGCCAAATGTCAATTGAGTACCACATGCCAGGGATAGCGCAAATTGTGATTTATAACACAATATATCTCAACAGTTCTCAACCTGTCAGGAAAAGAGGCCCGGCTCATGAGGAGACATATCCAGTTTGGAGAAAGTCAAAATCACAAAATATCTCACAAAGCAGCCTTTTGAAGGAGCAGCTCCCGAGGCCATGGTTATTACATCGGCACCGACTGTAAAAAGAGTGACAGCTACCAAGCTAGATTGATAGAGACAGCTAAGCCTGCTTGAACACAATCGCTGGCCAACACCCAGCTTCACCTCAGGGTCTGGCTGGCACTGGTTTAAACACCTGTAAATCTCCAAGAACAACTGTGTGAAAACAAAGGCAGGTGTCAGCGCCTGGGTGGGACGCATCAGACATATGGCTCAGGTTCGAGCTCTGACCTGCCTCTTATTTAATAAGGCGGGAGAGTTCAGTGATAAATCTTTCCTTTAAAAACCCACACCAGTTTCACTTTGACATAACATCGATCAATGTTTCCACTCTGCAACACAGAAATGACTAATCAAAAGGTAAATAGTGGGTGTTGTTTTGTCATGCTGGGTTTTTTTAGCAGTCAACATAGTGAGAAAAAAAAATCCTCAGATACACGACAACTTTTCTTCACACTCAAAAAGAGCAAACAAAGAAAAAACTTTCTTAGAGTTAGTAATTACTTACTGGTAGTCCATCCTCAGGTGTATCCCCTTCTCCAAACGATCGACAACCTGGAAGATAGCAGGAAGAGGAAATTGAGAGATTGACTTCAGCATTTAAAACCAAAACAGAAAATGCTCCCGTCAAAGAACCATATTCAATTACTTGAGCTGTCAAATCAATAAAAAGACTTATTTCTGGAACAACACCAGATGTAAAAACTTAATGAAACACATCGACTTTACAAAGATGATGAGTGCTTAGCTTTACTTTATCACAACGCCTCAGATCCAATGGATCAATTCTGTTTTTTTAGAGACCATATTCAGAGCGTAAGATTTCCTCTCAGGCCTGAAAAGAACTCAACACAACTTCTGCTTTCTTAAGTGTGGCCTAATGGGGGAAATGAAAGTTGCTTGGTGTCAGTGGGGCACACTACAGTCTAAATGTGAAATATGAGCATCCAGATTAATGCAACCACGACCTCAGCTACAGTTTTGTGTTCCATTTCAGCTACCAAAACAAGTCGTCTGCTGATGTTGAGCTGGAGCTTATGTTTCAGGTATCAGGCTGACCGTGTTACAGCTTTTCATGAGCACAGAGAATGAAACTGTAGATTGTGTAACTTGAGAGAGACGCTGAGGATATTGATATTTTCACACAGAAATGCATTCCCCCCTTCAACTCTTGTACTGAGAAAAAAAACAAAGACATTTATCCGAGTCCCTATTGTCTAACAGATACTATTGTTGTTCAATATCAAAGCATCATCATGTCCAGTTCAAACAGCTCTAAAGAGATGAACTGGAATACAGCTTGAGATTTTTGACTTAAAGTGAAGTATTTGTCTTTACTACAAGCTGTAAGATTATGACAGAATAAAGTCATATTTAGTCTCATTATTGCAAAAGTTTCATTTTTGTTTATGTTTGTGGAATATTGTGGAAATTGGCATAATGTGACTGAAATACTGTCATTGTGAGGAGAAGGAACGTTCGTCAAATCCAAAGGAAATCACTGTGCTGCTGCTGAGGCTAACCAGGCCAACCTAAACGTGCAGACAATCTTTGCTGCTCCAAACAAGCTGGCTGCACTATTCCTTTTTTTTTTTTTTTGGATGCATTTTCCTAATTTCATGGCTGTTTAAAATGGGACCTTTATTGCAAATGACAGACTGGAAATTAAGAGCTGTGTTTATGGTCTGTTAATAGAATCAAAAAGCTCATTGGGGCCTTTCTATTTTCTTTTTCACACAAAAGAAAAACTAAAATGGACTTGTGTTGGCATTCAATTATTTCTTTTACTTGGTATCATGTAAAAAATTATAATCAATTTGTACTCAAAGCACTCACTGGTACATTGTTGAGTTACAACATTATAATGTTTACTTTAAATACTGGGCAAAACTGTGAGATAATGTATCAATAAATTTCAGGATTTTGTATTTCACTAACAGACATTTTATTCAATGGCACAAATTTCACACACTCTCTGGTGGTAAAATAAGTTTAAAATGTAAAAAAAAAAAAACAGAACAATAAATGGCAAAATGGGGTCTGAAAACACTGAAAGGAAGATGTAAAAAGAGGCTGCTCTCCTTCCTAATATTAAAAACAGTACTGTGTAATATTTCATTTTAAACATTATTTTTATAAATACACAGTACAAAACCTATGACTGTAGAACTTTTCTTGAAGTAGAACTATCATATTTTGTCCGTCTTTGTTGTTCTTCAATGAATAAAATGTATATCTATATAAAAATACAAACTCTCAGTGTTAAAAAGAAAAAAAAACAAAAAAGACTTTGGAAACATTTAACAGATTTCAAAAGGCCCCATATTACTATATATCACACTCTCCTCTCACCCTACTTCCCGCTCTATCCACTGTCCAGCTCTTTTTTAATGAAAGCATAAAGACCTCAAAAATAATTCTTTTATGGTTTTGGTCACCGACCAAGGATTTGGAAAATGTAGATCAAATCATTTCAATCCTGATGAGTGGAAAGCTGTTTTTGTACCTGGGGCATCACTCCATATCTCTGAAAACTCAGGGTGAAGAAATGAAGATCAGGCCTCAAACAAACCACTGGGACAACACTGAGAGTGTCAGCACTCAGGGACAGGAAACAGAATCACATGGCATGATGTGAAAAATTGTCTGGATTGTGTTTCATTCAGTTCATGAGCCTGTAGGTCTGTCTGTCTATACCGCACAGAGAAAGGTGTGTGTTTGTGTATTTCTCGCACACACAGAGGAAGATGCTTCCTGCAGCACGACTCTGGCGGTGTTGGGCCGCGGAGCTGCCTGAGCCATGTGCCTGGCGTTGCCTTAGCAACAGAGGACTGCAAGACTGAAACACACACGTGTGCTCTCTCACACACACACAAAGCAAAACATACTCTCTCTCTGCCCCCCTCCACACAGACACACACATACACACACACACACACGCACACACACACACACACACACAAGCACACACACGCAACAGTCCAGCAGCAGAACGATGCAACAGGAATACAGAAGAAGCTGCCTGCCTGAGCTGAAGAGAGGCATTACACAACAACACGGGCAGAATACTGAAGATACCAAAAGAGAGGAGGGGAGGCAGGAGAGAACAACAGGATGAAAAGAGAGAAAATACAGGCAGACGGGGAGATGAAAGTCTGCATCACCTGCTGTAGCTGACAATCCCTGGAAGAAGTTAAAAGTATTTACTTGCAGACAGTGAAGGCTCTAGGTGAGGTGAGGTGAGGTGACAGTAACCAGCAGTCAGATGTTTTTAAATCTGCTGCTTAGTTTTTCTATTAACTGTTTGTCTAGAAATGATCAAGACATAGTGAAAGACACATGTGCACAAGGCTTTTCATGTTGCTCCAGCATCCAAAAATACTCACTCTGATACTGAGCAGGACCAGGAAAACCAGCTAATTATGAAAGAAAGGTCACTGAAGTGTGAAAAATAACACTCAGCTATGAAAATTTGGGTATCTGAATTTTCTATCCTTTTGACAAACATCCTCAGCAATCCTTGGCTCATTCTTAGTTCTTCTTCTCATGCAGAGCTGAGAAACAAGCCACGATTACCTTTCACCTCGACTGTGTGTGGACTTGTGCCCAGAAAGTTCAAATCTCAGATAAACGCTTGTGTGAAGGGAGATGTGACAGATGCCTGGTGGTGATACAGGCTCTGAGACAGGGGTGTCAAACTCAAACACACCATGGGCCAAAATTTAAAACTTAAGAGAAGTTGTGGGCCAACGTTGACATTTATTAAAAAATCATCCTTCAGATACAACAATTAACCTTCTCGTGTGGACCAAAACAAGTTTTACTGAAGCAGGTAATATGTAAAAAGCAAAGCTTAATAAAATCAAATAAGAAGTAAAAAATACAACAATGGCATTGAGTTCTTATTTAAGATTGAAATAAAAAATTATGTGCCAGGACAGCCACCACAAGAAACAGAGAGAAGAACTTCTTTTAAGTGCTCTCAGGGCACATGTCCATGTTCTTGTCTCTACCCACATGCTGGATTCAGGTTTGACTTGCATGATCACAATTTTCTATTTGGGCTGTGTTGTTTCAGTGATGAAAGTCTCTTGGCCGGAGATGTGCTTCTGAACCGTTCTTGACCAAAGATTTGGTGCATCCCTACGACTGTCAACAGGGGAGAAGGTGTTTATGGGTTCTGTCCTGAGTGACACAATGAAACACCAGCAGAGCATTCTGGGATCTGTGGTGGTGCACGGGCTGTATATACCAGCTAAAGAAGTCATTTGGCATTGCCTCACGGGCCAAATATAATTGCATTGCCGGCCAAATTTGGCCCGCGGGCCAGTTTTTGACACCTATGCTCTACGATGTGCTCTGCCGGGGCCTTCTTTTGTACTACCCAGGGTTCCCAGGTCTAGAGAGTAAAAAGAGATTATAGCTCTGGAGCCTGCCAGCAGCCTCTTGTGTAACATGGGGCTGGGCGGCAGATTGCTGAGCTGGCGATTCTGCTGCTAATTGGATGACTTTGCAACCTCTGGCACCGTACAGGAAAATAATGCTTATCAGGATCCAAAGCTGCTAACTAAACTGTTGGACTGAGCTCCAATCAAGTGGAATACCTAGCTTAGCTTAAAAATGCTACACTGATCACAAACAGACCCAATTCAACCTTTTTCAGACGACACCTTACAAAGAAAGGAGCTCAAAGGTCCAACCTGTTCATGTTTCATCTCAGGTTGCCGCTCCCAATTCAAGTCCTCCCCTCCCCTTTCTTTCTTTCTTTTTTTTCTTTTTTTTTTACAGCCGTGCTGTATCACCCACCGTCTGGGCACAGTGTTGCCCGCCAGTCTCTCCAGGAAGTGGAGAGTTTATCTGGGCAGCTGGGCGCTGATAAGATAAAACAGGAGGGGTCAGGCTTGGTTGAATGAGCAGGTAGCAGAAGGGGGAAGTCATTGACACTAATCAACGCAATGCATCTGTCCTCAAACACATGCTAGGTCAGCCATTACATGTCAATGAGGCAGCAACACAGGAAGCAGACACTGGTTAACAGAATGCACGCCACTCTCATTCACCCACACCGTTTTGAAAGTACTGGACAGCTGTTAACACACATACAGCCTCCAGAAGGAATTAACAAAAAAACTGGTGTTTGAGTTGCTGTTTTGAGGGTCTAGAACTGAAGACACAACTGGATATCTTTAAACAAACTCATACCTTGGTTGATGTCTTCAATGGCTCGACGAATCCCCCGATCAAACGCTCTGGCGTCAGCTGGGCTCTGAAAAGTCAGTCCAAACTTCTTGTCGTTGATCCTCCAGTGGTGAAAAATGGGGTTGACCTTGTTGTATATAAGGTCTTTCTGTAGGACACACTCCAGCACCACCTGTAAGTACAAGCGAGTTTGAGAGTCAACTTAACTGTAAATTTTGTGCTGGATGCACAGACTGAAAACATTTCAGTGTATGCTGATGACACTCACATATCTCTTACTTTTAGTAGTTTCAGTCACACTCAATCTTTCCACTATAACTTTCAGGAAAGGCCAGCATTCGTAGCTTTAGAGTTTTACAAATAGAAAACCAAGAATCATCTTAAGCCCAATAATTTCCAGACAATTTGTAAAACACACTCTGAATGATGGGGTTTTCATTACACATGATGATAAAGTTAGACAGCAGTGGTGGCAAAAAAGGGAGTGGGGGTGGGGGGTTGGGTTGTGAATGTTTTGGAGCCAGGCAGCCCAAGTGTGTTCCCAAAGCCTATTATTAATCAGGGCTACAGGGCCGCCTCCTGGTTGTCTTCTAGGCAGATTAAATGAAATGAAAGATGGCCATTACAGTCAGCAAGGTTTTTTTTTTTTTAATCGGACATGCACACGAGGTGTCTTAATGGAGTGTGAATGTGTAAGCGTGCACAAGAATGAACATACGAGCAGTGGAGCTGGTAGTAAATACAGAGCGAAGTGCCCTTGTGTTGGTACTAATGTGGTCACAAGATTGTGAAATTTAATTTGTGTGACCTCAGAATATATTTGGGGTCATTTGTGCAAATGCATGTAACTGTTGTGGTGCAACCTTTTATGCAAATCATTCACCAATGCAAGGGCTATTTGTTTCTGTCCAAAAGTGCATGTGCCCAGTTTTCTAACAACTCTTGGACCTCATCAGCAGAACACTGTTCCCCTTGAATAGAACTGATTGAATTTGTCGTGTTGAACTGCAGCTACAAAGTTACTGTGCTGTTTGATAATCAGTTCAGTGATTCAAACAAAAAAAAGAGGCCAAAGCTGCTGTAAACATGAAAAGACCTTCACAGATGGGTATCATGAACCTATACCTAAAAATGCATCCTTGCGACTGTTAGGGTGGGTGGTTTGGGTAGGTAGGTGAAGAGTAGGTGATTTTCCATGCCGGACATGGATATGGAGTAGTAAGAGCTGGGTTTTCATTTTTGCATTATTAAGAAAAAACACGGCATAGTTGTAGTTAAGTCATTAAGTTGTAGTTCTTTTAGTCAAGGGTTTTCATATTGAAGAAATTTGTGAAACAACTGCAATGTTACAATCCATACAGTCATCAGAAACAGTTGTTTTGGTATTTGTCAAAGTTTATATATTGAGAAATCATTACATTAAAATTGAAATATAGTGGGATTTTATTACTAAACAAGTAAAATTTCTTGCCACATAAAAACACACAAAAGTAATGAAAATTGGTACTTTAGAGTACTAGTGCTAATTCCCAGTTACTGGGCATCGGTGTTGTATTGGTTCAAAGGTACCTATCCCCATCCAGTACACCTGGTGGCAAAGTTAGGGTTTAAATATACGAACAACTGTTTTCCAAATCTTGGGATGACGAGGCATAAAAAAGAGCATCAATCAACGAAAATCCTCGGTTGTAATAAAACAGACAGTGACCCCCAAATGATTCACAATTCTGTACATTGAGAGTAGCACAGGTAAAGAAGTAAACATCTTCGGGTCTTTCATGGTCATCATCACGTCAACATGAGAACTGAAAATTTGTAGCTACAAGCAACTGAAACCAATTTTTTTGCAGGTGCTCTTAACTTTCTGAAGTTAGGGGCACAGATGCTACTAAGTAAAACAGACCCTGCAAACCAATACTTGAGGAGTGGAAGCAGACGGCACCATTCCCTGCCAATCTGGACAAGAGTCAACGTGTTCACTTTAAGAGGCTGATACGTGGCAGCTGTATGTGAGGTGGATGACATGTGATACGTGTGTCAGAGGCAGAGCGCACAGGTATAAATTTCATCCTTAGTGTCTGAGTGAAAGCTGCTTTTACTCATGCTGATAAGACTCACAAATATCTGGATGTCATTGTTACGAGACCAGGAGGTGAAGCCTATAAGAGCCAGTGAGATGAGGGGAGCAAAGAAAGGACGACTGCATGGGAGGAAGATGGGTTGACAAGTAGAGGAGGGGGAAAAAGGGGGGCGGTTCTGCTGTGCCTCTGGGGCTGATTGTGGAGGCGAGACTGAATGGAGCCGTAGCAGGTAAGGTGAGTGCACAGCGAGGCCGACAGAGGAGGAAGTATCACGGTTGCATGTAAAAGGATGACACTTAACACCGCATTCCACACTGTGCTTGGAGAAAAGAGGAGGAGGAGAGAGAAAAACAGAATAAAGCTGGATATATTTGGGGGGGGTAGTGGATGGAGACGGACGACAAAACATGCATGAGGCAAAAGCAACATGTTGCTCCCAAAAAGAATCTTCCCCTTTATAGCTGGAGTGAACAGGCGACATTTTTAAGCATTCAAAAGTCAGTCATAAAAAAAGAGATAAAGAGGCATGAAAGGTGTTATGCAACGACCAAAACACTGAGTTTTGGAGGCTTAGTGGGAGGCACTGGTCCCAACAGATACAAATTTTTGTTTAACTAAAGAATCACAGTTTATAGAACATGTTCTGGCAAACAGATGTTGATCAAGGTGTTGGTGAGCCAGTCCATCCTCCCATACATCATCCTTAACTCCTTTTCTTTCTGCTGTCTTTGGGCTCAAAGCACTGTACAGCCTGGTAGTTGTGAGCCAGCGTGATTTAGAAGTCGTCAACCAATTAGATGTGTAGTTTTTAAGACAGCAAGTGAATCAGATTGAAGAATAAAAAAAGAGAGAGAAGGGAAAGGAGAGGGAGGGGAAGCAGACAAGGAGGAGAGTGATTGGTAGCTATATGGAGAGCCAGCTGAGTCATCACCAGTACACTCTGTGCCGCATCACTGCGCTTATAGACAGATCCTCTCCACCTCTTCCGTCTCCCGTCTCTCTGGCTCCACCTCTGTTTCCTGCTCTTTGGCTACACACATCTCTTTCCCTGATTCACCCCAAACGCCTCATTTCTACCAGCTAAGCTTCTCTCCCTCTGATGACAGAAAATCCACTTTCCCTTTTCTGTGATTTAGACATAACAAATCAGAAAATCCAGAAGCTCTACTCTAGGCCTCCTTTTCAGTCAAACAACATAATTATGGCCTTTCTTTTACCTCCGGAATCAAAACACCAATGTTACTGTTTTAGACAACACTGTGGTAACAACTGCAGATATTCCCCTGTGTTTTCTTCCGACTCAGGCAAACGTATTCTTATGTGGTTGTGTCTGCTTCCTTTGTTTTCATGGAATCACCACTTTGCCTCTCCTCTTCCTGATGCCCTCAGGCGTGTCGGTGGCTCTGCGGTCGACGCCAGCACCATGGCACTGGGTGGCATCCCGACAGACCTACATATGGCGTAACGTTTGTTGTGGTGGCTGAGGGGTGGAGTCTGATGGCAATGGGGGTGTTTTTTTTCCTGAGTCCCGAAGGAGACCTCTCGGGGTCTCTGAGCCATGTCTTTACCCCGTCTGAACAACAGCATTCCCGTCACGCCCTTTTCCTGTGCCACACACATGCTTGGATAGCAACGCACAAAAACACAAACACGCCATAAACGCTAAACACACATAAAATGTGATCAGTCAGAGAAGATTAAAAAAAAAGAGGTGATTTAGACGCCCTGCTGAAACAAGCCTCTAATGTTGGATCATCATGATCATGGTGGCCTCTTTGACTCCACTGACATCTAACATCTCTCTCTCACTCTCTCTCTCTCTCTCTCTCTCTCCCTCCAACGAAGATTTACACTCTCATTACTACAAACCAGGATTATCCCAGTGCATCTACTGGATCTGTTTTACATCTTAAACACAGAATGAGTCGGTGACAAGAAGGTCATGAGCTTGACAGCGACAACATCAGGGGACATGAGGATTAGGGCAACAGAAAAAGAATGACCATGTACTCTGCAGGTTTTTTGACTGTATGTGTAATAACTCTTCAAATCAAGAGATGCATGGGTTGTGAAAAATCAGGGCCAAGGTACCAATGTTTGAAATAACAGCTTATCTTATATCCAATCTTCTTTGTCATTCTTTAAGTCTGTTTTTTAATTTTTGCTGGTGGTACCTGATACCCAAACTGCATGTTGCTGCTTTCTCTCAGAGATAGTGTTCAACCTTAACACTACTGACATTTTCTTTCACCTATGAACCTGAAAACAAATCAGTTTGTTCAACAGATTACTTCTTCTACCCAAAGAAACAACTTCCTGTCAGAGTCAGCAGTTTGCCAGCATTACACTTGATTAGATTAGAGAAAGGTTGACTACTCAGGCATGGCAGGTTATCTATCAATGGGCCAGTGTCCATGAAGAAGGCAAATATCAATTGATGCCAATGCTCAATGAGTTTGGTGCTAAAAAACGCAGTTCTTAAAGAGCCCACTTGAGGCTGAAGAAGTACTGGAAACCACATACACAACAATGCAAAAAAGATGTTTTCCCAAACAAAAATAGACATGTTTACAGCCCGGTTCAAAATAAAATTATGATCTGGGCAATCATCTTTCTATCAGCTAACACTATTTGGGGTGTAACTTGTACTTTTCAAAGTGATTACAAATATTACAAGACGTTTCAAGGACACTAAAGACTGCTTGTTTACCTCATTCAAACTCAATCAAAGCATTTTCAATATGGCACCTGCTTCAAAACTTTATCAGAAACAAATGGGTGACAGCACCCAGACTACATTCATATGCACATATATACAGTCCATGAATTAAAGCTGATGGGTGCAGGGAGCTCCAAATGTTGTGCTATATGTTTAATCTACACACACACACTTTACACCAATATCAAATTATTGCATACCTTTTTTAACACTTCACAGCCAACAATAATAAACACGCCATAGCATATGTGTTGTTTTTACCTGCTGTAGTTATCTTATTTTTTTTTATCAAACTACTGCCAAACATCAGTACAACCCTTAAATCCCAAACCTGAATCAAACTTAGACTCCTGTGTCCAGACTGACTAGATAAACTGCTAAAATGTGCAATGAACCTTAAAAATCAAAAAAAATTCACATATTTTTCTAAATACCTAAATATCATGGCTGTATCCCTCAAAATTGCAAATGTGAAAAAAAACAAACAAAATGACATGTATTCAACACAGGAACAACTGTAACAATTGGTCTGGATTGTAATGTTTTGTTGTTTACTCTCTGTATTGGCTTTCTGCAGACATATGTAGAAGCAAACAAACAACGCTCTTGGGCATATTGAAAACGTAACTTGAAAGTTTAACTCCCCAGATTTTAAATGCAAAAAAAAAGATAAATCTATCTTATCTGGTTACAAATCTACTACCAATCAAAACCTAACATGGCAATAGTAGCAATTGGCTCTATGCTTAGCTCTACAGGGATAAAACCAAAATGTGCAGTCAACTCTTTACTCAAGCAAAAGATGTCAGTACATTATTACTATGCTGTGTACCAGTGGACCTAAATATAATGACTGTGAGGGTCCCAAAAAGAAAAACTGATGGGAAATGCCTTAACTTGCAGATTAAATTTGTTTGAGTTCACTCAGACAAGAAGAAGCTGTTAGTTTTTTGCCGAGTTGAGCTCTGCAAGATCATACTGGGCATTGAAATCCAATTTCTTCAATGTCTTTTAATATTAACCCCAGATTGCTAACATATGTCTGCAACAGTCCCATAAACTATCAACTGATAATGAGATTTTTTTCCCAGTGTTCATATAATAATAAAATTTAATCTGATCAAATCAACTATTAAATCTGCCATTATTTACTTTTTAACAAGCTACCTTAAAAAGGGGGAGCCAAAGTTTAATCAACAAAAATTTGAGAACCAACACAAATTTGAGCAGAGATAAGTAAGCTAAGACGTTGAATGGCAGGATCATGACCCACCTTTTGGGCTCATTTGCACCAAAGATTGACAATTTCCAGCCCCTATTCCATCATTAAGCGCCTTCTACGCTCCCTGTGTGTTTCCCACATCCCTCATCCCACATTCTTAGCTCCTGAGTAATCTGCCCTTCTCTTTAATGATATCATCATGCATCACAGCATCACGCAGTTCGCTCCTATTTTCAGATACCTGCGCTGTGAAGGAAAGACAAACAACCACTTCCTGTGTGAGTGAGTCAGTGAGTAAGACAGAATCAGGGGGAGTCTGGGAAAGAGGTGGGGTCAGTGTGACCTCACGAAGGAGAATGAACAACCTAGTGTTGTGCATAACAGATTTTGTGCAGTGTAGCATCACTTTGAAACATCTGAAAAAGGATCACACAGCCATAATCAGCAGAAGGGTTGCCTTACCAGTTTGTCTTTGAGTCTCTCGCCCTTGATGTGGAACTCCACACAGGTGGGGCTGGGACTGGGACTAGGGCTGGGACTAGGACTGGAGCTACAGGGACTGAGGTTGGTGCTGCTCCCTCCACTGCCTCCGCTGTGGGTGCTGCCGCTGTCCTCCGCCCGACTGACCTTATAGACGGTGACACAGCTAAGGCCTCCGCCCCCCAGGGGAAGCCACCCCGAGTCATCCCGAGTCATGACCACTGCTCTCACACGCGCATAACTGTCACTGTGGAGAAGGTAGAGAGGAGGGATGGAGGGAAATCAGAAGAGAATTGAAGAAACAACATTTAACTAGACTTAATCAGAGACTGAAAAAGTGCTTTCCTCCTGTTTTTTTTAACTTGGATTACAAAACATCATCAAAAGTAGACAGCCTCCATGAAACAGTGCCCCAAATACAGCTTCACTGCAGAACAGTACATGAAACCTTTACAAAATGGTCATTGAATGAATGTGTAGGAAAGAGTATCATGAAAGAAAGCCAGTACAAAACTATTGCTGATGACAAATCAAGTCCAATGTCTGTATCAAAATGAAAAAAAAAAGAAATAGCAAAGTAACGGGTTCAAGCATGGTTTAGACATTTATGCAGCTCATGACTGCCAATTGTAAAGTCTGATGCCGCTGGTGTGTGTTTAACAGTAGACAGAGGGTGACTGACCATGTGGCCAAGTTCAGCCTCTGGACACAGCATGTTTCCAACCTCTGCCCTATAGCAAGCAGCGTCAAACTGGACAAAACAGTTCACAGGTTCATCTTACTTTCAAATCATGCCAATTTGTTTTCACGTCAGCTCAGAGGACCAATACCAAGCCTCTGTATATTGGGCACATGCTAAAACTGCAAGTCCATCCAGCACCCAATGCATTACTTCTTTTTGGTCTCAGAGATTCATCGACAGCTGACATGAACATGAGTGTACAGAAATGCATGAAGAATTTAGAACCGGTTTTAGATGAAAACTGGTTCCACATTGCTCATACCACTGACATCATTTGCCTTTGTGCTTAAAGGTTCTCATGTCATTGCCTTCCACTTAGTTCCATATGCCTTGCAAAAAACACAATGCCGCACGTCATGAGAGGCAGCGAGCACTAATGACAGAGGCCACCCCAAAGTGTGGCAAATGATATATGCAGTGTCATGTTTTTGATGCACCACCCAGCTGGTGCTTCGGTTTAGTTAACACATTATATGGTGACTCAGTATGACAAAGTATACTCATATAATCCCTTTCAAATGAAAACCTACAAACATCCACAAGAGTTTCCAGTTGCTGTAGTGAAAACCACAACCACAGATAAATTCAGATGAAAGTCACCAGTTAGCAGGTCAACTCTTTAAACCAGAACATCAGTCATATTGTGCTCCCCAGCCTCAGCTGAGTAGTGAAGGTAAGTGTGCCCAAGTGACATAGCTCAAAAGATACAGGCGGTGGAGACCCCACAGGAGTTAAGAAGGGACTCTATTAAGAATGGGATCTACAGGCAGAATTACTTACGGCGTGGTTATCAACAAATTCTCAATCCTAACTGGAGATAACCTCCTGTTCAGAGAATGCAGAAGAGCTGAAAACCACAGCTTGTAGAATGTCCACACCTGTATATTCTGCAGCAGAAACTTAAGCATGGAGCCTGACATGTACCTTCTTCAAAATGTAAATGTGCATAGACACAACGCAAACTGCAAGCCCTGTGAGAGGTTCACTGAGTAGTTTGTGTTACCTGTATGTTCAAGATTTCCAGAATTGCAATTACATCTCATCTTCTCCATCCTTCCCTGCAATCGTTGCTGATGATGCTAGCTTGTATCGGTCTAAATATAGCATAATGTCTACAAAACCATTTTGGAAAAGCAAGTCTCCAACGTAGCAGACATGAAACAGTGAAGAAGATCTTATGCTGTTATGTATTCTAAATATGAAAGTCCAAACTACATGAGTAAAGAATGAGTTCAAGTAAAATTTCCCGACTGAAGTGTCTTCATTTGTCCCCAGTGCTATCAGTTCTCAGCACCCGTTAGTGTACCATGCTTTGATACTGACTTTTAACTTTACACAGAAACTCCAGCACTCCTTTCACTTCTCTGTGTCTTCACTTGAAGTCAGACGCTTCTCTGGTTAGATAACACACTGCATTGGGCCACTGGAAATGACAAAGGTCAGGGTGTGCTGAGGGCAGCATTTTGCAGCAACTCTGGGTAAAATATTAAATACTGGAGGGAGAACTGAGAGCTGAAAGACAGGCCAAACGTTGGAGGAGTTTGACTGCCTGATGTCTTCCTGTGACACAGTGCTCTCTGGTCTAGGTCCCAGAAGACAGAGGAACATGACGTTATATTCTGAAAATTTTTTAAAAGAATTTGTTTTATGAAATAGTGATTACAACGGTTACATAAATGACAGTGTTAGAATGAAATAGTAGCTCCTGTTTAAAAGACGAACGGTTGTGTCCTGCCACTCCTTTTAAATCTTATCCCAGTCTCTAAGGCTAACCTTTGGCCTCCTGCCTTACACACCCTGGGCAAACGTCAGTGCCCAGGGTGTTGGTTAGTAATTAATCAAAGAGCAAGAGAGCATTAAATCTGGAGTGAACTTTTTTTATCATGTGGAAGCTTTGATATCCTGGAAACTGGATACAGTTTGACAGAGTTCCTAGAAAAGGATTGATGAGCATGACAGAAAAAAAACCAAAACAAATAAATCTGAAAATGAACCAACAGACAGATTGTCACCTTGGTGAAAATTACAAGTCAGTAATTATTTACACGATGATGATGATGTGGAAAAGGTCAATCAAGGCTGTAAACCAACAAAGAATCCCCCAGATATACAACTTTACTGTGCATGTATAGCCAGCTCTTAAGTAAACTTTTTTTGGCAAACTCTCACAGCACTATTCACAGGAGAAGTAGGCAGCTCCTGGAACTCATCGTACCCTACCTAGTCGACTCTATGACTGTCTGGTGTACGCACAAGAGGACTTAAATTCTTATGAAACAAACATTTCTTCTCAGAAGTTGGTGGAGACCAAAAGCAGGTTTAAAAGAATGAATACTGGGTACAAAGTGGTCATGCAACATTTTACTACTTGGATGCAAACAAGCACAGGTGAAGGGTGGCCTTTTGTAGCTCATCACCGATGTTGAAAACAAAGAAAGTTTTATGAATGCTGTGGATAAACTGGCT
The DNA here is from genome assembly GCA_008086565.1 of Thalassoma bifasciatum. NCBI lineage: Eukaryota > Metazoa > Chordata > Actinopteri > Labriformes > Labridae > Thalassoma > Thalassoma bifasciatum. Next base: position 130,311 of record RPOG01000841.1, read on the forward strand.
TTTAGCTTATTGACCAGAGTAAAGCTTAACTAGTACAGGCATGGCAATGTTAAACTGCAAAAAAGACTAAAAGCTGGAAGTGTTAAGCCTGGTTTATGCTTCACACATACGCTAGGTCCACTGAGCTCCGTGCAGATGAGTGGTATCATTTTAGCAGCCACGCCCCCTTGGGCAGTCCCTTTCATATATGGACAACATGGCGGCTGAATCGGAGCTCAGAGTGTCTTAAGTGTGAATACACGAGCATTTATTTAATTCATCACACAGAGATTACAGTGATAACAGTGTGATGTCTTTTCCCTGTGGTCACACTCTACAGAGAAGAGAAATAGGCAAAAAATAATGTTGACAACTGTGTAAACAAAGGCAGACTTCTGCTGTACTTAAGTGCCCTGGCAGTCGTGTCTGCGCTACACTGCCCCCTGCAGTTTGGGAATGGAAGTCAACATACGCCGTACAGAGAGAAAGAAAAAGTATAAAAGCCACACGCGGACCTCGGGCGTCTTTTTCCAACACGTCACGTCTGTGCAGAAAGCATAACCCAGCCGATAGCCCTGCTTATGTTAGCAACACTGTGCAAACCGATTTGACATTATTCAGTCACAAACATTGGCATTCAATTTCATGCAGCATTGACCAAATTGTAAAAAGAATGAAAGATTATGTTTCAAGAGTGGGTATTCTGCTTTTTTACCACATTTTCAACGTTGATGCAGAGCAACAATAATCAATATTCACACTAAAATTCTGCAGACTTTCAAACCACTACATGGTCATATGTTGTAAAAATCCTTCCATCTTTGTTTACTCTGCCCAAAACAGTGCATTTTGTGGGATGTAAAATCTCCATAAGGATCTCCTGACTTGCTCATGTCAAAGGTGCAGACCACAAACACCAAGGTGGACAGGCCTCCAGAGGACTGGCAAATCAGAGGGGAAGGGCTTTGTGGAATAGCTGAAATGAAGGCTTCATAATACTCTAGCTCCCAAACTATAAACAATGTTATGCTACTGGGGGGAACCAAAGTGAGAGTATATAGCCGGAAAAACAAGCAACTTTGCAACATCACTTCTAAAACTGAAAAATTAAAAAGAAAAAGAAAATAAAGTCTGTGTCCCTGTCCTACCATCTCTGCTGGGCATGCAGACTAACTGGCAGTCACTGCTTGTCACAATTTTAACACTCATGGTTCAGCACTTCTATAAACTCAAATTAGATCATCTGCCAAGTCATACCCAGCTCCCTGTTTTATTCTATGAAACATAAATATGTAGAATGAGCCGCAACCTGGGAAGCTGATATGAGGTGAAGAGGGGGCTATCAATAATAAATCTGCACTTCAGTTTAAGATTGGAAAAAGATATGGAAAGAAACAGTTATGCTGTTTATCCCTCTAATATGAGTACCCCATGAGTCAAATCCAACTTATTCAGTGTTGGCAAGTGATTAACAAATGGATAGAAGCAGAAGAACTCTGGTTTACACCAAATACCAAAACCTCCAAAATGCTAAATTTGGTAGGCTGTGTACACTTCTGCTTGTTCAAGGTTGATGCCTGCCAATGCGTTGTTTATGTTCAGTAAGCAATGACAGTCACAGCACAAACAAATGTGGACAACACTGGATGTGTTGCTCCGTATTATAATCACAATAATTCCAGAGACAGTTTTTAATATTATGCTTTGATTATTCTGCCACTGAATGAGCAAACTGGTCAAAAAAAAAACAGCAATATTCTGCCAATCACAGAATATGCTCAAGTATTAATGGATAGCAAGGCTGGAGCAGAGGAGATAGAGAATTTATCAAACAGCCAAGATTAAGAATCAAACAAAATGAACTCATATCACAGTTTCCAGCTCTCTTTCTCACATACTGCCCCCAAACTTCAACACATACTGGCCGTGAGAGACTCACAGAAAAAAACAACCACTGCGAACTTCCCCCTTGCATCCTCCAAGCAACACCCTTTCTGGTCACACTTCTTCACAGCAAACCTAGCATGAGAACCTCTGCAGTAGCAGAAAAATGCATGTTTTCTTTTTTTTTTTTTTTTGCAGTTTAACAGGCAGTAAAAGAAGGAAATACTGCTGCTGTTACACTCCTCTATGGCCCCCCAATAAAAGGATGCAGGGTGATGGGTGCAGGAGGGGCTGTCAATCAGGATGGGGTCCCTGGGGTGAACAGAAGGCAGGCGGTGGTGTCACTCAGCCATGACCAGGGCACAATGACCAGGGCCTGACCCTTGAGGACGACCATCACACACATGCCAGCAACCATGACACTCGTGGAGAGGGGGGGCTGTGCAGAGAGGAAGTGAAGTGGATTATGTGCATCAAGTTTGAAATGCTTACCAATTCTTTGTTGTGAAAGGATGAGAAATAAATAGAAAAGTTACTTAAGTAGTTGAATAGTAATGGAATTTGTTTGTGTACTTCAAGTATAATAAAAGAAAGTCAGTACTTCCATTTAACAAAACCTTAAAAACAGGAGATGAAGGTTTAATCTGCTCCTCATTTTCACCTACTTTTCTTTCTTTATGGTGTGTAAATCAAAAAAAAAAAGTTTCCATAAAGCTATTTGACTGCAACCTAATGCAACACACACTTGCATTCGCACTCGCAAACAGGGTTCAGAGTGGGATGGTGGAGACAAAGGCCGGCCTCCACGCCCCTTGCTGAGAGCACACAGTCGACTGGACACACAATTGAGAGCGGAAGCAGATCAGCTGGCCTGGGCCTGTGAGCATAGAGGGGGGGGGGGAAGGGCGAGAGGGGCTGGGGGCGGGGGGGTAAAAGACAGAGAGAAAGGAGCCCCCCAATCCAAATTATTCCAAGTTATTCTGCTGGATGACTGACTTCATTTCCGACTGAAAGCAGGAGAGACACAAGAAGGGAGGGGGTGAGAATAGAAGGGAGGACTGACTGTGTGGGGGGAGAAGGAGGTGGCTGTGGATGGGAACAGGGTGGAGAACAAGGTGACGGTCAACAGCTTTTGCTAGCAGTTGAATTTAGTCACAAAAAGGATGTGATTGAGGCTTCCCAACTACAAGAAAGGAAATGAGGATATCTTTCTCCTCCAAACTTATTCACAGAAATACAACAAACATTAAAGCAAAACATGAAGAAGGAAGGAAAGAAAAGAAGAGATGGGAGGAGAGGGCGTGATGAGGGAGCACGTGCAGAGCAGAGTTGAGCAGGCCTGGGCCCTGAGGCCGCCTGCTGCAGTGTACGGTGGAGAAGGGGGATCCTGGGACAACCATTTCCTAAGTTGACAAAGTGGCTGTTTGTCTGCTGCTCCAGCCCATGGCTCGCTGGGCTCCAGCATGCCATCATGCTTTGCTCCTGTCTCAGCCTTGGGCTTCCTACCCCAGATGGAGAGTGAGGGGGTATTGAGAGAAAGACAGAAGGAGGGGAGACGAAGGGACGGAGGAGAAGGAAGAGGAGGAGTGCGAGAGGAGAGGACAGAAGAGAGAGAAAGGATGTGGCCTGAGCCCTGGGTGCTCGCCAAGTTGCCCTCCCTTTCCTACAGCTCCTTCCCCCCCTTCCACTCAACCCCTCCCCGGCTGCCTCTCTACACAATGGCCGCTTCTCTGCTGAAATTTCACGTTATTGGATCCCGGGCCTGGAGTTTTGTCCTCCCACAATGTCCAGGCAGCGGAGCATGCTGCAGGGGAGACACACTCTGCAAGCTAAAAGCTGGAAAACCATTCCTCCTTTCATTAGCATCAGAAAAGGAGAGAAAAGCTCCCCCCTTTGCTGCTTTTTTTTCTCCCTTCATCACCCCTTTTCCTCCCATGTCTCCCCTGTATCAAAACCGGAGGAAGGCTGTCAAGCTCGGTCAAGCTTCACTGGACCACATTGGTAGGTAGGAGGGAGGAAGGGGGAGAAAAATCATCAAAATATCATTGGGAGAATAAACACAAGCTACTTATCCCAATCCGATTCTATAGATTATCCTCAGAAAGAAAAGCAATCAGTGGGGAAGGAAGAGAGGAATGGAGGACATCGTGAAAAGCTAGTCTGGGTGTGACTCATTCTCTGTGCTTACTAAAATGTGTGGTCGTCTTCAACGGCTGTTATCACGGATAAAACACACAAATGTTGCATTCGCTAAACAGCTTTGGCTTCACCTAAAATGCAGTTCTGATTCAGTCAATGTCAATTAATAATAATTTGAAGTATAATCCACCTTAATTTCCCACAGAACAAATTTCTAGAGTAGCTCAAGCTAAAGCTGTAAGAGGATAAAGAGCTGCAGTTTCCTTCAATGAGATCACGCCTCATTGAAGAAATGAATTACATGCAATCTGGGACTAGACCGTCGATTCCAGCAGTGCATCTAATCTGAACGGTGCAAACTAGCCGCCCAATTAGCCACGGTTCAAATCCCCTAAATAACCAGTGGCAAACTCAAGGGCACAGACATACCCACAACAAACAGCAACATGACCCAACATGGATGCAGAGCAAATTATGACATAAGGCCAGAACAAAATGCTTCTAAAAGGGACCGTCTGTCGGCCATTAATAAAACGGAACTAATAATGGGACAATGGCGACGAAGGCACCGACAGGCGGCCGGCAACACAAGCCTGCTACTTTAGCTGCAGTGAAAACTAATACGTTGGCTATAGAAAGAGAAGTGAAAGAGAAATTTGCCCTAGCTTCTCTCGACACCTCAGGCAGCTGGTGACTCATCTCCCTCACAAGAACATTCAGCTTAGCTACCAACTGACTCAGGAGTAAAAGAAAAAAGGAAGAAAAAGAAGAAGAACCCTTCTGCTGCTTCTGCACCACACTTCAAATTGACCACCGTCCTTTCACAGAAACACTGACTTATATGACGAAAAATTTGCCTATCGTAACCACTTCTGGTAGCATCTGTGGCAGTCCAAATCAAAGATATACCCCAAACCAGTGAGTGACTGTCAAAGCTGCTCAGCCAAAAAGCCTTTCGTACATCGTTTTTCTAACCAACCCCTCTATTACTGGAATGGGCTTGTAACCCCAAAAACAATGTTTTAGGTGCCGCTGCGCTGTGGCACTATAAATCAAAAGAGTCCCATATGTGTATCCAATGCCAGAAAGCTATTCCCAAACATCAATCACAGCCACATATTGAGATGATCTTAATTTGAACCGCAAGCATTTGGAAAATTAAAACCTTGAGCCCGCCATCACCAAAACTAGGGGGGTCAGACCACAGATTTCGACTGCTGCGGCGTCTCTGGTCTTCTTTGATGTAAAAGTAGTCCCCAGGGACTCCGGTGACGACTTGTCAGATACACTGGCTCGTGGAGGAGGGATTGAGGGGAATGACATAGCTATGAAGGGAGAAACTGTACGTACATTTCAGTCGCATCTCAAGACTCAAGGAACACAATTAACCAGACACATTTAGTCCTTTCCAAATGCTAAATTTGGCCGCTTGACGGGTCTAAATGTGATCAACACTGACTGAGCAGATAAAAATATACATTTTCACAGACTTTCACTTTGATTCTAGTTGAAAACTGATCTCAGTAATTCATTTTTCTGACCCTAAAAAGCTAGTTTTTCTGTGTTCACTCATCTAGAAAGCAGGCCCATCTCTACCAGAAACACATACCCATGCCAAATGTTCCCAGAGAAATAAACATCTGTGAGTTTGTGTGTGTGTGTGTGTGTGTATGTGTGTGTGTGTGTGTGTGTGTGTGTGCGCATGCGTGTGTGCGCACAGCCGCACACACAGAAACCCCTTCCTGTTTTCAAAGTGTTTGGAAACTCAATCAAAGACACAAGGTTTAAGATTTACATCTGTGTCCTTTTATGTCTGTGGGCTCACAAGGAAGAAGAAGAAGAAGCATCTCGGCCCAGCTGCAGCAAAGAGCTCACAACAAGGCCCAGCTTCCATGCTCCCGGTACAACAGAAAACAATATCCAGGTCCGATTCAGGCACTTGGTGCTAAAAGCACTCCTTTGAGGCTTTGAGATATGGTCTGTGAACATCAAGGCCTTTTCTTGACAAGGAAACAAATACAAGGCTTTCTGCCTCAATGGTATGTCCAAGAAAAACATTGTTTTAGGGTAAAAGTCTTCCTATGTCTAAATTTCTCTTACAAAGAATCAAACATTTGTCTGAAATACTCTGCTGACATTTATGCCAGTTTATGCCCACTTTTAAAATACTTGAAGAGGAAATGAAAATTACAAGAGGGAAGTGGCTTGGGTTTAAAATACACAGAATCCAGCCCTAAATCTGGACCTGGGAATGGAACAGTCCACCACTAGTACAAGGCCTGTTTCAGTTTGTTGGCTTGTCTCAGTTACAGACAGCCCGAGCCTTCTGTTAACACAGAGGATCATTGTCATTAATCGCACAGAAATATGACAGCTTCAAAATCCTGTTTGCAAAGCGGCTTTGTGAACAACACAACTTCTTACCTCTTGTGAAGAAGAAATTTCACTTTAATTTCAATCTAATTCATTTTAAATCTTATATAATGAGTTGAAGAAGTGAAATGTTGTGTATATGAGTATATTTTTCAAAAAACATACTTTATTAGTCTGGAAAAGTCATATGCAACACTTCCCTAAAAGAAAACAGAAGCAAAACCAAACGAACCAAAAGGTAAAATATGTCATAGCTTTAAGTAGTTCAGCTTAAGGAAGTCAACCCCAACAATTGGCCATACTACCATCAACTGCGAGAAAAAAACCTGTCCAGGAAATTATTTGGCTCAACACAAGGGCCACAGGATATAGGCAATTACCCAGGCTGTAAAGAACCAGGCCCAACAGCTGAAGTAGCTGTCCCTCTTTGTCATTTCAGGACATGATGGGGGTTGTTAAGGAGGAATGTGTTTGGAAAAGCTCTGCAACAGGGTTTGCGAGTGCAAAACAGCCCTCAGGTGATAAGATCACGACACCCACACTGGCAGATAAAACGCTGAGCTGTCAAATCAATCAAGCAGATAGGAAGAGGACAGAGAGGGGAGTCACCTGACTGGCACTAGACGCTAACCACAAAAGTGCAGGGACTTAAAGTGATAAAGATGGAGTCTGTGAGTGGTTTATGTAACACAGCCAACAGAACTTTTCATTTTCTGATGTTAAACAGATAAAAGACACCAATACAGCACACTTCAAAAGACTGAAGGATTGCTATGGTTGAGATAAATATTTCAGATCAACCCGACATTCAACAGAAGCAGCCTACACATACATCTCCACGCATCACCCTGATCCTTGTCTGCAAAAATTCCCATTGGTCTTACGTCACAGCACGCCAGGAGCACACGCAAACCAAAATATGACAAGGCTGCAGTATGTGCCTTCTTCTCATTTCAGCCTTGTGAACATAGTTGCACCAAGGCCAAGAAGCATGTTCTCAGCCATGGGTGTGATGAGTGCGTACAACAGCTTGGCTTGCCACCCATCATTTAGAAAAACCACTTTGGGACACCCCTTTCACACATTTAGAGGGAGGATTTTAAATAAACTGATTACAGCTCAAGCTACAGTGGAACACACACATTCATACAAATTAAATCACTAAAAAAAAAAAGTCTAGTTTTGAGACTAATTGGTGACTCATCATTGATTACAATTTCTCTCATCAATGAAGAGGACACATTGTGAAAGTGAAAACAGACACACATCTTTGACTGGGTCTAAAAAAAGCATTTGATTTCTTGGTTGATACCTGTCATAAGAAGATAATTTTATAAGAGAGAGCAAAGAGCTCAGGCTATGATCTGTAATCTGCCCACTCCATAACTATAAATCATACAACACTCTGAAAGGTGGTGGAATCATAGCAACAATGTTAGGATCCCTTCACCATCTTAGAAGAACTAACCCAGCTTATACTGTATGTCTGCACAGCTCTGTTGTTAAGTAGCCTATGGCAGCGGCTCCCAAAGGGGAGCTGAAGGGGCCTAGAGAAGTCCCTTAGGTTACTGCAGACAATTCTTACTAAAATCCAGATTTGCTTCTTCATATTTTTGATCACTTGAGGACAATTCACTGGCATCAAATGTGATATATCATATTCTGAGTTATTTCTGAAAAGTAATTCCTCAGAGACGCTGCCTCTAAGCAGTAACTCATGATAAGTAGTTTAATTGTAGTCTATTTAATGAGGCTTTATTTATAGAAAAAGCGCTGCATGGCAGATGTTACGTAAAAACAAAAGTGTGGTTCAAGGACAAAGCCTCCATGCATTATATCAAGCAACGTCACAGAGGCTAGAAAGACGGAATGGGGAAAACCATGGGTGTGTTTCAAGCATTTAACCGTGAGACTGGCATATGACTTCCTCTGTGACAATTACATTTCTAAAGAAAATCCTCTGATAGTTTCACAAACGTCGCTTAAATCGACCATGTACGGCGCTTTTGTTAAATAAGCGACTATTAATAGACGAGATGTTGCGTTTAAGTGCCATGCATAGTGCAGTAAAAAAGCAGGAAATGTGACCATTGTGTGATCGTCGGTGCAATGCGAAACACTGTACAGTGCTGTGAATGGGCAGGCAGGTACTTTATGAATGGAGGGGATCATGTGACCGCAGCACCTCCCGAAGCAGATATTTCTCACTGACTGTCAACAAGCGCACACAAGGGATCAGCCCATTAAAACAATGGCAAAATGCGACTGGAAATGGGCGCGACGCGAACTAAAACACCTCACGTTCACGTTACAAACATACTCTGTGGGTTGTGGGGTTTTGGGGCGTGCGTGTGACGCCCTTTTTAAAGCGTTTTTATGAATGGAGATTGTGATATGTAAATGAGTGCGATTGAGAAAAAAATGGCATCTTCAGCTCTTCAACGTCGACTGTGCCGCAATCGGCTCGAAGGGTTTTCATGAAAGAGGGTGAAGACTTGAAGACGAGCAGGATGAGCTCGATATTAACGGTTGATTATGATCGTTAATAATGGCGGACAAAACTAGCATGCGGGCTACATCGTCAATATAAAGCTTTCTAGGCTTCATTTACTGACATATGTATTTCACACATTTCGCTCCGGACTAAAGGAGAATACATGACTATAACCACCAATTCCTGACTGTCAAACTACAAAGCAGTAACACATTTCTTCAACGTATTGTTGGTTCGTTAAACAAACTACCAGTAAATATAACGTTCCCTATGATGTGGCCCTTATATATTATCACAGCTTATATTTGCAACATCCAGAAAATACTGAAATTTCGTTATAGATACGAAGCCCACATTTTGCCATTATTTTCAGATCCAGTTCTGTATATCTCATACAGAAGCATTTACCCATCCAAACAAACAGATTAAAAGTCTCCTATGGTTGATGATGAAATAACAGCATCGTTCGGTTAGATATAACATGAAGAACTGCTGCTCCATCGAGAGAAGCATGTGTTTAACATCTTAAGATGAGGAATAACTGCTGTTTTACATTTAACTGAATGGAGAAAACGTTTACTTACTCGTTGTTTGGATTTGTTGAATCTTCACTCATTTTTTCCTCACGGGGATCCAAATCCTAGCAATAGCATCGACGACGCAGTGACGGCGGGATAAAATACCACAAATATCACCATTTTCCTTCACATATAGAAATTGCCCGCTCTATTTCGGATAAGTAAGTAAAATATGATACAGTGGGGCATGCCTAACTAAGCGTCCCTGGTAAAAACCAAGTGGAGCTAGCTTCACGTTAGCTCTGCTGGCTGGAACTAACGTTAAATCGCGAAGAGGAATGACAATCGTTGATTCATTTTATCCTCCCTGGAAGTAAAATCCCACCACAACAAATGGGCCATCGGCATCATCCTCTTCATCAAAACCCCTGTTTGCAAAAATGCATATAGATCCTCAAAAAACGTAGAAAAGGCTGTAGATTGTAGCGTTTGGCATGTTATTTATGGCTGTCTGTCGAGCATCCATTCGCCAACTTCAGGTCCTGGACAACACTTGAAAAAGCGCTGTGGAGCGTTGCTCCGTCAACGTGTCCGAGTAATCTGCAGTAAAGGCATCCAAAGACGAAGAAGGGTCCAATTATCTTCAATTTGTGCACGGGGGCGTTGAGTAAAAGCATACGGACTTGTAATTTCCCTCAGAAGTTGGTGGACATCTGCTTTATTCGAACTCCATTTTCAACTCGGGGGGAATGAAACATCGGAAAACTGGGCGGATGTGTCGACCCTCGCTTGAGAAAATTAGATCCTTCCGCGACGTAGTAAAAACACAACGATCTCGCATTCTGATATGATCAACCAGCATTCATTTTACCGTCTCATATTAATCAATAACGTATGTTTCGCCAAATTAAGCTCCCTTGTTAGCGAGGGAAGCCTAATGGGAGCGTTTTGCTCCAAAGTTGACCTAAAGTAGTCCCCGCACTTCCCAAAAGAAGTTTCCCTTCAATCACGCATTGATACAAGAGGGAAGCGTCTGTGTGATAGCACGCAAAGTAGAAAATAATCTGGAGGAAGGACTTCAGCTGACACACTTTGGCTCGGCCATTGACAATTTCAGTTGTTTTCTTTCATTAAGCAGCTTTACCGTGATCCACCGCCCACTCACTGCTCTTTAAAATCTTAATGTAAGACTGTGGGAAACTTCTTTAAATGTGCGAAACAGCGAGAGCTGCAGCACGTGGAATTCAATCAGAGCCCCTTCGAGATTTGTGTGCATGTCAGCCAAGTCAGCAGTTGCATTTATTCTGCTGAACATGTATTAATTTGACTATTTTATGATCAGTCTTTGTGCCACAGTTTGAACTTGTACGACTAGAAAATCAATGAATTGAGATATAAGGCTGAGAAAAGTCATTTAGGTAGAGGAGTCTTTATTCTGAACCATAACTGTTGTTTATTTTGAAAGGATCGTTACAAATGGCTTTGTGTGCCACCGTACCCTGGAGGACAAGAGATTAAGCATGGTATAAACTAAGCCACAAACAGGAAATTTGAGCTGATGCTGTATTTATAGATGCTAGTGAGATAGACACCAGAAGTTTGATTCTCACAGTTAAATGGACTCCTGCATCTTCCAAAATGCATCAAGTCACCAGAAGCCCATCATGTATGTCCCTAATGAGTCTTAATTGCAAAAGTGATGATAAAAAAAAACCTGTTGCAAAGTGAATCGCTGGCCCAGTTGCGTAAGACTTAAATGCTATTGGATTTCTGTGCTGTGTGGAATGGCGATCAATGGAGATCAGGCTAAATGATTCTGCCTGGTTGTCATAGTGACAGCATGCTGTGTGAGAAGTTTCTTTGTATTTCCCTGGCTTTCATACAGCTTGTGGTACAGCCTTATGTCGCTACCATAAAAAACATCCCTTTCTTTCACTGTACAGAGCAAGCCCAAGGGTACAGGGCATTTGCACATTCACCCTCAGAACTATTTAGATCTTCTGTTGGACTTTGATTTTATGAGGGCAAAGGTAAATGTATCCTGTTTCCTCACCCAAAATCAGATGTAAGCATGACAAGTTGTTATGTAAGGTCACTTACACAAACAAATCTGCGTCTCTAAAAAGCTTTTTATTGAATAATCAAGCTACAGAGGACCCTCTGTCTGTGTTTTACCAAATGTGACCACTTGTCTTCACTTCTTCCCTTCTTGATCTGAGTTACCATTGTCAATATGAAGCTTCTAAGCCCAAATAAAGTATCTCTTGTTTGAAAGAGAGCAGAAGAAAAAAGTAGTAACCATGAATTTTCCCACTAGCATGCCTGTATTCTTCAGAGTATTCAGAGTTCAGGAAGTCAGTCTTCTTTCTCATCTCACAAATGTGGATGGCCTGGGTGCATTTCCTGTGTTTTTCACACACTGAGCACAACACACTGTAGTGTACTTAAACAAGGCAACAGGATGTTTAACTAACACAGGCATCCCTTGGCTTTGCTTGCAAAGAGCAATCAGGGTCATTTCAATTCTCTACAAGACGGTAAACAGGCTGACATTCCTAAATGGCCAGCATGTAACCACAGAATAAAGGATGTGTTTTGCTCAACACAAACTTTCATTCAGCAGGGGCCAACACAAGATTGACTCTCAGGATGATGGCAAATTTTATTTGGACATCAAGGTCTGATGTGATTTAGATTTGAGGAGGTTTTCCATTCTTTGTTTCCGCTTTCACAAGACCTGTAATACGCTGGTTAACTTTAGAGCTTTTCTTTCTCAATTGAGATAAGACTTTGAATGCAAAAACATTCAATTCAATTGTGACATATCACTGATAGGAATGTGTATATTATAATAAGTACTGTAAACTTGTGGTTTAAGATAGAATGTTTTTGTTTTCAAATTCTGTTAACACCATAGCCTTAGGTAAATTCAAAACTCTTACTTTATAACACTGATCTCTACATAATTAGTACCTCTTCTTCTCTCCTGGTGACTTTCAGTCAGAGCAGCATGAGAGACTGGTTCCCAATATTACACAATAACTTGAATCAGATGACGTCCTTAGAACACAGGTGGTGTGATCTCCAGCTCTCAGCAACCCCTGGTCACAAGAGAGTGGGGCTGAAGGCCTCTCTTTGTACAGCAACTAAGGAGAGGAAATTCAGTGTCTGTGTACTTGCCGCCATATAGTCTGCAGAGACCTCAGGGCAGTTAGTGAGAAAGAACCGGAGATGGCTAATAACAGCTCTTGCCAAATGTACTAATCTGTAATCCTCTGACTTATTTTTGTTTTACTACCCTCATTTTGTGACACAATATTCATGTTTTGAAAAACATGATGCACTTTTTGTCAATGTTTGCTTTCCATTCTTGAAAGCACACACCTGTAAAGTTTCAGTTTGTCTATGGGGCATCCCAGAGAACAACTCTGCACTCATCGCAACCTGGGCCAAGAGGTGTGGCCTGAACAAGAGGTGCTGATTTTTAAAGACCTGGCAGCTGAACACAACAATGCATACCTATGATTAGTGTGGGCCTGGCCTCGGAAGCCTGAAACTTTTAGGCACGCTAATTGCAGGGTGGTGAGCAAAAAAGGTGTAGCGGCTAGAGGGGAAGGAAGTGTGAGGGCCTTCAGGCATGTTTAACTATGTGCTGTGTACTCTCCTTCTTACTCTGTCTACTTTCCGACTTGTTTTTTACGCATGAAAGCAGTGTGAAACAGGGAAACACATATCTCTAAATTGTATTTGGATGCAGGTTGAGCAAACTTTGATGTTATTTAGGTAGCATGAAGGGGTTTTCGTTTTACTTTTTCAAGATTTTGTTTCAGGAATGTCTTATGGATGTGTATAACTGGATGAGTAATGTGTGTCAAGCCTAAAGAGTTAGTCTTGTGACCGTGCACAGAGATGTTGGTTCAGATGGAAGGTCTTGATGACTGTAAAGCCCTTGATAGAAGCACATCTCTTGCATTGTGTAAGTTCTGTAAATGTTTAGAATATGAAGTATGTGAGCACCAGAAACCAGCAGCAGAGTGTGTTTCAAATGGGAAATGTGCTGCCTTCTTTGCTAACCTTTATAAAGAGCAGAAACCAAAAGAGGAGCACTGTGAAACACATGTTGTTTTATGCCTCAGTCTATGATGCTTTTCATAAAACAGAAAAGTGTGATAGATAATCCATACATCTGCTTTAAATATGCTGTTTTGAACGTGTCCAGATTAAGACTGTTGATATTTCATTTGTACCAGTCAGTGACATCTTAACTACAAAAAATGGAGAACTAAATTAGTTTCAGCCACAGTCAGGTCTTTCACTGCTTGAGACTCTGCTACTTCCTATTGTTTGCATGTTGTGCGTGGGCTTGATTGAAACCTGATCTAGCTTTGGGAAGCTGTGTTTAGGGTAAGGTGGACAGGCCTTTGTTGCTGCCTGAGGGGTGTTTATTTGGGCGGCTTCACTTGGCTTCCCTGTAATCATCATCCAGCCCCACAGGATAGAAGGGATTAATGAATATGTTGGAGGGGAAGTTACAGATGACTATTTACCAATCTCATGGGGATGAGAGGGAACAGCAGGCTAGACACAGGAGAAGAAGTTAGTGTGCATGTGCATAAGTGGGCACGTGTGTGCTTGTTTGTGTGCTCTTAAGACAAGGTCTTCTAAAGAAAGCTGGAAAGACATATTCACAGTATTATAACAACATTATATTGGTTTCACTATTGCAACACATTCAAAGAAATAGTTCACAGATGGGTAAAATGCAAATTCACCATACTTAAGGAAGTATTTTCACATTTGTAGCTTCGAAGCTAGTTCAGCACCATCTAAAGTGGGCCTTCAGCCAGCTTTGGGCCTGAGAAGCACAGTCTGAGAATCCTCAGTGCTAACAGTCTAACCACGATGTTGCTCGAAGTCAACCTGTCTTTGCCTTCTATGATGTCATTGCTGATTGGCTTCACCATTGTTTTACTGCCCACTACTGGTCTGGTGGTTTAGTGTAATTCATTTATTCATTTTTCATTATATGCCACCAGCCTTAATTGCATAATCGTCATGTCTCTACAGGCTTCAATGAAAACACAGGCAACAATAACTCACGGGAACCTTTTAGTTCCTTGAAGAATAACTCAAGTGGCTCAAAGTTCCTTCTAGTCCAGAACTACACCAAGAGAAGGTGAGAGGCCCTAACACTGAGGTTGATTCAGCAAGTGCAGAAAAGAAAGAAAATGCTTTATTTATTCTATCATGAATTCTACTCATTTAAGTGATTTACCATATCAAACTAACTCAAGTGAACAAATGAAACATTGTATTGAAAGTGAAGAATTGATATGGTGTCTTAAACCAGCATTTTCTAGTACTGCCAGCAGGGGGCGAGCCCTGAAAATAATGTGGAACCACTTAGGAAGTCACGCTGTGTTTTGGGTGGTCCCCAGTTCTGAGAGGATGTGCCAGATATTTTCATTTATAAAGCCAGTGGGTCATGCACCCCAAGAGACAAGCCCTCATGTAGGTGGCCTAGCTATGGGCCATACCTGCAGCCTCTTTCCCACATACACTCCCTATCCTAGCCCGTTTACTGACTTAAACAGCACACGGTCCTTTCTGAATAAGGCATTGAAACCCAGAAAAAAATAAAAATGCTGTTTGTAGACACACACCTTTAAGATGTTGTTTTAAAGTTGAGGTTTTGTGAAAAAAAATCAAAACAAAACAAAATGTATAAAACTGAGTTCAGATTTCATGCTAAGTAGATTTTGTTGACAAGTCCTGTTTATTTGTTAAACTTAGTTTCAGCCTTTGCGTTAAGTTTAGCTAACTATTGTTTTTTTGCAAATCATTTCTAAATTTACAGTAGTAATTGAATTTCTGAGATTTCTGTGCTTCGCACACTGCTGAAAGCTAATAAATGGTTGGTACCTTTCTCATGGGAGGATCCAGGTAGCTTGACTTAGAATAAAAGCTGTGTCCTAGCACAGATGTGTAAACCTTTGGAAAAGCGCATTTCAAAGGCATTTGTCTTTTACAAGAATTCATTGTACATCCTAAGATTCATTACGGGCCAATCCAAAGACTCTGTAGCAACAGAGGGATTTAAGTATGGGGTTTCAACTTAATCGAATGGCTACTAACAAAGAGTCTTGTTCGATAACTTATCTTAACAACAACGACTTTAGTATCTTGTTGTTGCAGTTTTTAAGGTTAGTGGGTGACAACACATTAAAGACAGAGCAGCAGTGTAAACTGAAAATCTTCTGTGGACTACACTGAGTAAATTTGTGTTCATCTCCAGTCATTGAACCTCTACATCAAAGGATGGCAAACCAGTCCTATTAGTCACACATCTTATATAAACAGAGTTCATAGTTCTGTTATAAACTATTTCACCAAGTCAGAGATACATTTTTGTAGCCTTTTACATTTCACACTTATTGCCCAGCATAATTGAATTTTCCATAAAAGTTTTAACATTTTTATGTTTCAAAAGAATAAATAGACAAAAAAAAAATCTTTTCACTGTGTTGCTTTAAGTGCAACGGATCCATCTGCATCAAATGAGAAGGAATCAATGACTATGAAACCTCTGAGTCAGACATGACTCCTCATATTACTCTTTGGAAGGGTGTTCGGATGTCATCCCAGCTCCCGAAAACATCCTGCCTACACACACATATATACACACACACACACAATTTGCAATGAAAATTTAGAAACAATAGCTGTGTAGCCCCCTCAGCTGTAGAGACCCTATCCCTCTTTTTCTCTCCCCTATGGCCTCCTCCACTTAATCCTCCAGCTCATCTGGGAACCACAAGCACCCCTCCATGAAGAGACGCATTGTGCCCAGATTATTTGATTGTTTTCAGATGTCGAAGCTTTCCTACACAAAAGGGGAAGAACAGGGTTTGTCCTAAAGCCCTGGGCTACTTGGCCAAATGGATGGACACACAGGGAGGAGGAGGAGGCATTGGGGGGAGTGAGGGATCGGCGCGGGGCTCAGGGAGCGGACACACGAGTCAGGAAGTGACCCCTGCAATGCCAGATTACAAACAATGTGCTCTCTCAACTTCTGCAGTCCTTGCTGTGGAACATACCACTACTGCAAAAGCCAAAGGGGTGGCGCTTGTAGGAGGAAGGAAGGATGGTTTCAACCCTCTCTCTCTCTCCCTCACTCTTTAATGCTGCATCCATTCAGCATGTGGCGGAGGAGGAGGGAGTAGGTGGGTTGGGGGTAGTCGGGTCAGGAAGGCACTTCACTGATGAAAAGTCGCCACATGGAAATGGATGAGAAGTGGGTTGAGGAGGGGTGGAGGGGTGAGTGGGAGAAGGGCGGGAATTGGCTTGCACTGCCAGCAGACATGAACGGGGATGTGAGGGGGAAGAAAAGGAGGGAGGGTAGAGGATGAGAGACAAGCAAAGGAAGGAGAAAAAGGGGATGCGGATAGTGATGGGGAATGCAAGAATAGGGGAAGTAAGTGGAACGGTTAGGGAGGAATGCCAAAGAGTAATGGTCTGATTCACGGCTTGTCAAGCATGGAGTCCCGTGCCTGTCAAATAGCATGTAACCAACAACCCTTTTCTCTGTCTGATGCTGTAAAGTGTGGAAGGGAAGCAGCGCGTTAACTCTGAATGGAGCTTTTGTTCCAGAGTTGTTTTGCCTTCACATTTGCCCAAGCTTGCACATGAAACTGACTTGCATGCATGCAGGAATTAATGTGAGGTCCTATCTTCTCTCTCATAATTCCATCTATCTCTCCATCCAGTCTATCCAGCAAATGCCTCTTAGTAACCTCTATTTTTATTGCCTTAGCCTACCTCAGAAACTTGTTGTTGTTTTTATTTTAATGTCTTGGGTTAATTCACATTTCAACTGCCTTGGATTGTTTTTCAGAATACTTGTCAAGTCAAGACAGAAAAAAAAAACCTAGCAAATCTCCTGATGAAAGAAAAAAGACCCGGATGGACACACACACCGTACACACTCCATCTCAACCCCCGTCTGCACTGTCATGTGTGACTCACAGTGCTTCGCAGCAGCAGCACTGTATGAACTTCAAAAAGAGGCTGGCTGTACATCCACAGTGTATTCAACCCCTGCTCTTTAAATAGCTCAGCCTCTTCCAAACAGAGAAAAAAAATCTATGCATCAGAAATGACTGAATCATACAAGAGCTAAAGAAGCAAAGAACATCTACAAGCGCACAACAGACAGTGCTGCCTTGCACTGGTTTAAAGTTTTAGTATCCATTTGAACAAAGGAGCGCATGTTCCAACAGGAAATATGTACAGTATGTACTGTAAGTGACTATTTTGCATATCAATGTAAGTGGTTATGTAATCTGGAAAGTTAATTACAAAATTAGTGAAATTGTATTGGGTAGTCATGCTGGTTGTTGTAACATATGTGGGCTGTATGATAACTTAACTTAAAGTGGCTGTGAGGAGAATTTGTTTGCAGCGACTCCCTTCAGCCGGAGAACTTGCACAAACTGTCGTGACTTGTGTGTTAGCTTTGGAAGTGAAAGTTAATTATGCTTTGTTCAAGACAACTTTTTACCAGAAACATTGCAACAAGGTCATGTTTTAATCAACAGTTACATGGCGCTGTTGTTGAAACGTGACAACAATCAAACTTTGTGCTATAGTTTGTTAGCCAGCTACATTTAGGGCTACTCACAGCTCGGTGCTCTGTATTGGTACTGTGTAGTGTTAGTGAATCCTAGCTCCCAATATTGTTGATAGATTTTCTATTTTTTGCCAAACAGCCCAGCCCTTTTTAGCCTTTAGCTCATGTTTTAGCTTGTAGCTCATGTTCTTGCCCTGGGCTTGTGCTGTATCACTGTCCTGTTAAGCATTCTTCTGCCCTTATGTCTCTTTTCTGTCAGACAGTCAAGCTCCTGTTTCCATTATCAAAACTAAATAATTCCCAGAAATCGTTTTCAGCAGAGAAAAACACAGATATCTCTTCTCACTGCTCAACATCATCAGCAAGCTTTGTGTTGTCATGGAAACTTCAACATGCCTAAATCAATTCGGTCCAGTCCAACCAGTCCAGTCCTGATCGTGAAGCTAGGGACAAGCATTTAAAATGACCTTATTCTAGCACTGATAATGCCATTTGAAATTGGGGCTGATGATCAGGCATATATCTAGAGATGATACTTCCTCATAATCACTCAGAAAGTCCTTACAGTCCCTTTAAAGAGCTTCAAGATAACATTCCAACACAAAAAGGAAGTTGTGATCGAGCATAAACATGTATTTTAGAAGTGTGGATTGTTTTTAAAAAAAAAAAAAAAAATGTGTGTGTGTTTTGTGTATTCTGGAATGCACCTGGCCTGATAGGCAGGCAGAAGAATGCTGAACACTGTCTCTCGCCCAGGGAGGCAGGGCTGGAATGTGGCCCAGGCCCTTTTCTTTTCCTCACTGCACAGCACAGGGGAGCTACAGGTTTATACACAATTGCACGAAGACACACACACACACACATGCACGAAGGCACACACACATACACCCTAACACATGGTTGAACATCCAGTCCTTAGGCCCTGGTTGTGTTGGCCAAGGCTCCACATGCACCTGTGTGTCTGTGTGCAATATGCGCTCGTCTTCTTTAGGGGGTGTAAAAGCATTTTCATGCTTACATATGAGTGTTTGTATGTACGTGCGTGCGTTGCCTGTGCTCCAGTGACCAAAGTTCCAAAAGTGCAACCTGAGAGCAATTAATTTTTCCTTTCTAGCAGGCACTGTGTAATTTTCATTGCTTCACGCATTGTTATTAAGTCGTTCCATGGTGCTGCAAATTCCAACCAACAAAGTGAGCGTACTGCTTCTTTTAAAACTTGCCAGACACACTGCCCCCTTCACTCCAACCCACTTTCAAATCCCAGCACACCTCTCTAACAGTCAAGGCCTGAAAACACAGTGTGAGTAACCCCAGAGAATTCCTTTGACTGGGCCACAAGTTGCATTAAAACTGTTTTGTCATAAATAGCCCTGACTTTGTCGAGGGGAAGTTTTAAGCGCACAAAACATGTTTCTCAAAATAAAACTTCTTATATTCTCTAGAAAAACAGAAAGGTAAATTCCATATAGATCCAAACAATGTCAACATTCTCCTCTCTTCCTGTACTGTTGCCTCAGTCGTCTATGCGGCAGTCAGATCAAAGAGTTAATCAAAGAGCCTGGGAAGTATGGGGGAAGTTGGCCTCTGTGGTTTATACCTCCGTCACCCGCCAGCACGCATGCAAGCCGGAAAAGTAAGTCTCTTAATTGATTGGGAGTAATTAGCATGTTTCCTGCAGCAAGTTTGGATTTCTAGGGTCCTGCCAAATTTTACTATTGTGATGAGGTTCAGCATGCCAGGGAGCCACATGTGAGAAAAGATGTGCAAATATTTGTTCAAACAAGTATACTGTTAGGGTTGACATTATCAGAAAGCAGAGATGCTTAATTCCTAAAAGTTTGTCCTAATGGGAATGGCAGCACTGTAAAAACCAATCATACCAATCATATGGCAAAAGATCCTTGACTTGATTTGGAGCCAACAGTTGTGCACTCCAAAGTCACCAAAGTTTGTTTTTATTTTATCAAAAAGAGGAACTTTGAAAAAAGAAGACGGTCCACATAGTGCCGTCATTCAGAGCCAATTTCCTGCATGGCAGTCTTGAGACTTGCAGAGCCAATTGATTTTTGCTATGCTTTTTTGTTCTCTTGCACAGCGTCCAAGATCTCTGGACTGTTTTCTCCAATGGGACAAATAAACAGGATCTGTGTGAGTGTTTTGGACGGGGGGAGAAGGAAGGAGACTACAGATGGAAAGGGGGAGAAAACAACAATGTAGCTGATAGAAAAAGGCACAAAAGAGTTCAGAGACATTCAACTATTCAAGTCTGTTGCACTGTCTCGTACTGTGACCTGAAATCAAAATGAAAGTATCTCAATTCAGACTGAGAGTGGCTTTATGTGACAGGTCCTGGTGACACATCTTCCTCTTGGAATCAAAACCTACTTTGTCAATAATAGCATTTGTTAATTTGACTCCAATGTTTATTAGACGTGTGCAGTGTGAAACTGTTTATCCATGTATACATGTAAGATTTAGGTTTTCTACTTATTATAACCCAATGTGAAATTGTACCGAAGCTGGTTGTGATGAATTGTATGTACATGTGAATGTGCAGAGGCATCACGTGTAACCATGTAGGTGTGTGAATGAACAAGCAGTAGCCCTGTTGCTAGGTGAAATTTCAACCCCTTCAGTCTAAGTGCAATTTTATTTAGACTGTACTGCCATCAAGTGGGTGAAGATGCTACTGCAAATAATATTCATCATGTCCAGCAACTGGCATGTAATGATGCCATTTCCTGTCTCAATAACTTGAGATTGGCACCCCCTGTGGCTGAAAATATAAAGATCAAGGAATTGACTTCTGATGTGAAGCTTAAGAGTACAAGAAAGGTGATGATAAAATTGTGTTTTAAGTATCAAAACTGTTCATAAGAGTGCCGTTCTTTTTTGCTAGAAAAAGATGTATTTGGTTGGCAATGTTAAATTGAGTATAAAAATAAAAGGTATTAATTCATGTTTTATTTGTAAATACATGCATCATTTTCTTAAAGTTTTCAATGCATATACTTCCTGCTACTTTATTGCTACAATTCAGCAGGAAAAAAAGGATCTCTGAACGAGGCCACATGAAGGAGGCAACTATTTCTGAAAGCAAACAAAGGAAATTAAGAAGAAAAAGAGCATATGTGAGAGGAACCAATGATACAAAAAAATCAAAAAGTTGATACAAAGTGAATGAGTAAGCCTCTGACTGAAAAAGAGAATATGTAACACAAGCAGATGAGGGAACAGATGCAAGATTGAATTAATAATATGATTGAACAAACACCCAAATCAGGGAATGAAAGAAAATATGAGGCAACGTGTATTGATTGTGGGACCAATTTAATGAATGAATGAAAAAACAAGGAAGGTTAAGAGTGTATGAGTGCACAAGGCAATGAGGGGTCAAACTGACAAAATTGGAAGTAAGAGGATGAGTGAATGAAGGAAGAATTAAGGGTGAAAATCAATAGGTGAACATATTAATGAAAAAAGGAATGAGGGAAAGTTGGGGTAAGGGACCGGGGGAAGAAGTGAAGGAAAGGAACAAGGGAAAGAAGGAGCAGGTGAGAAAAAATAGAATAAGGAAAAAAATAAACAACAGAACTTATAAATGAACGATGAACAACAAAATGTGAAAGTGAGAGTGAACAAATTGAGAAGAGGAAAAAGGAGTAAATGTTCACTACAAAACAAAGTTTACCAGTTTGGACAATAAATATCTTGTCAGTGTAGTGTGTTCAATTGAGAAGGTCAAGACAATTTGGCTAATTATTGTTTTCCACAAATGGAATTGTGTTTTTTTAGTACATGGAGTACACGCATACATTCATAGATACATGTCTGGAGAAATTAATTGTTTGCAACTAAGAAGATGAACAAATAAAAACCTTAAAGCAAACAAACAAACAAAACAAAACTCTGGAGGTCTGCATCTCACAACGTACTGCACTTATTTTAGCCCATGTTGTTTGAAATCCGGGTCATTTGTCAAAATAGAATGCTAGAATACACTCTTAAACTTAAAACATACCTGTGTGTTGTCCACTGACTGGTTAATGTACTTCTTTGGTTCAGTCTGGTTCCTATTCTGGCTCATGTCATCATCACTACACTGCAAAAAGCCAGCCCTCAAAAACCAGAAATAAACCTAAAAAAAAAAATTGGGGGTATCTTACTTAAACTAAGCAAAATTATCTGCTGTCCGAACAAGAACATTTGACTTGTCGAGACTTTCAAAAACAAGTTAAAACATCTAAGCTCAATAAACCAAGGAATACATTAAAAGTAATGTAGTCTTACTAGGAAAAAGTGCATTTTCTTGATACAGATAAAAGATATGAGATGTCTTTTCTCAATACGTTCAAGATATAGTCATATTTAGTTAATGATAATGCCATTATCATGACAAAAGCCACTCTGAAAATAAGTGGAAAATAATCAACACAAAATATTTTGCTTGAAATAAAAAAAAAAAAAAAAAAAAAAAAAAAAAAAAAAAAAAAAAAAAAAAAAAAAAAAAAAAAAAAAAAAAAAAAAAAAACAGCCAATGAAACAAGTGAAAGTCCTCATGGTAAGTTGCTTAAAATTAGACATCAGATTTAATCTTTCCTAAG
Source organism: Thalassoma bifasciatum (assembly GCA_008086565.1). NCBI lineage: Eukaryota > Metazoa > Chordata > Actinopteri > Labriformes > Labridae > Thalassoma > Thalassoma bifasciatum. Next base: position 152,931 of record RPOG01000841.1, read on the forward strand.
TGAGTGAGACCTTAGAAAGCAGATGGGAAAACTCATATTAGCCATATTTTTGTTATTGAGAAGCTTTGTGCCTCACAATAAGCTTCAAATGAGCTGCAGATTTAAATAAAGTTTTTTTCCCCTCAATTTAAACTAAGTCTATTTCTTGAAACAAGATGAACTACCTTTACCAAATAGCTCAGCAGCTTAAAAACCTCATGACAAGTAACAAAAAGCTTAGTTAGTTTAGGTTCTACTGAGAAATGACTTAGATTAAGATGTTTTCAAGACTGTTTCACTCAAGAAGATATTCAAGATGTTTCATCTAAAAAAAAAAAAATCCAATATCTGAAATGGTTCCCTTTAGGTAACTGGGTCTTATATGAAGAGTGATGAGATATTTGACCAGTCATTAGAAGAATATACTTGGTAAGTTTTTGAGTTTTTGCAGTGTAGCTTTCTACATAAATGGGATGTGGTCAATATTGGATAAATAAAGTGTTACTCAACGGGTGCAGTCAAACGCTTCTCGAAGGCAAACGATTGGATTAGATACCTTTGACAAAAAAAGATTATATTCCTCCAAACGTTTCAGTGTCAGGTAGAGTCCACATCCTCACCAATGAATTGTTTGCAGGTGTTTTTCACTCCAGTGCAGACAATATGTAACAATATGTACAACATGTAACAGTTTAATTCCAACACGTGGTCATTAAACCACACGCGCGCCCGGTGGTTGCGCATTTCAGACATTTGAACTTCCCCAAAGAAACGGAAATTAACGTTTTGTGTCCAAGAGGAGGAGCTTTTTTTAATTTTTTTTTAAATAAGTGTTGAGAACATAATAATGAAGGTAAAATTTCAAAAGATATTTTGTGAAGCTTAGAAATTACATCCGGAATCGTCGCAAGAAGATACTACAAAGCTACTCAAGAGAATCGCCACTGGCTATTGGTAAGTTAAAGTTTGAGCTTTGTTTCATTTCTTGCTGTTATTCAACTTCCCTGTGATTTTTTTCGGTGTTAAGTTTATAAAAAAGTGTGCGCCCGCTGTGGTGTTCGCTTTTTTCTCTCGGTGTTTTGTGGCATTGATTATTGTACAGTTTCACATGGCTTCTTGTTGTTGTTGTTGTTGTTGTTGTTGTTTACTGTGAGGGTTTGCTCGTAAAGGACAAGTTTTTTACTAGTTCCAGTTTCAGCCATTCAGTAGGTCATTCATTATGGATGCAATTTTCTGTTTTTTTTTTGTGTTGACCATTAGCCCACAATTCCCAGGAAAAACAAACACACAAACAAAGCAAAAAACAAAATAGACCAAAACAATATGCTCCAGTTTTATAAAAAAAGGAACAGAATGCCTTTCAACCAGCAAAAAAACAAAGCTTAAGCAATCACCCAAGTCCTGCATTTAAAATAGATTAACAATTTACCCAGACACTACATGACTTTAAGACACTGTGACGCCACCCATTTGTTTATGATGCAGAGTTTTACAGTGTGTTGTTGATAGGAACCACACATAATGCTGAACTCAATACACAGTTGTGCCCAAAAGTTTACACCCCCCAGCAGAAGTTCTGATTTTTTGGCCTTTTCTCAGAAAATATGAATGATAACACAAAATCCTTTCTGTCACTCATGGTTAGAGGTTGGGTGAAGACATTTATTGAAAAAAAAGGTTACTTTTTAAAAATCCTAATGACAACAGAATCTTCAAAAATGACCCCGTTCAGAAGTTTACACAACTCTGGTGGTTTTGACCTGATAAATGCACAAAAGTGAACACAAATGTGTTTGAATGTCTACCAAAGGTAACCATCCTCACCTGTGATCTATTTACTTGTTATCAGTGTGTGTGTATAACAAAATGATCAGGGTCATTTTGAAGTTTCTGTCATCATTATGATTTAAAAAGAGTAAACGGTTGTTTGTTAATAAATGTCTTCACCAAACCTCTAACCATGAGTAACAGAAAGGTTTTTGTGTTACCATTCATATTTTCTGAGGAAAGGCTGAAAATCAGAAAATTCTGCTGGAGGGGGCGTAAACTTTTAGGCACAACTGTAACTCCATTAGATGAGGTAAAGACGCTGTCCTTCAGTCTCTTCACAGCTTAGCCTGGTTCATACTTCAGTAACAAATCAACAGCATACGATACTCTCCACTTTAGGTCTGTAAAGCTGTGTTTTAATGTGGAGGTCTGAAGTGCACCTCCTTCAACATGTAGTTGCTCATCAAAATGATGCAGGCTGCAGACCTTGTGATTATTCAGCAGGGAAGCATTGTGATCCCTGTATTTACAAAATTTACAGTATTGCTGTATATACCCCATACATCAGCCAGAAGAAGTACTGTTTTTAGCACTTTCACTTGAGCTTCATTTTGTTAGACCAGGGATTTCAGCTCAGTCCATACTCTCAAACGGAGCTTGAAGCTTAAAATACCTCATTCCCAATCCTCAAAATGAAACAGCTCCTGTATGGTGTTAGATTACATTGGGTTACTTTATTTGCACTGATAGGTTGATTTGTTTTGCAGCATGGTGATGACATCCACTTTGACATTTACTAATAAATTCAAAGTTAACACCAAACCATAGGAAACAGTCATAATTGACAGAATATTAAAATGCTAAAACATGATTTAAAAAAATTACTTTACAGACGTTCATTGACAAAATAATGAGGAGATAAATTGACCAAAGATGTATCTCGAAATATTCACCACATATTTTTCCTAGAAAGTTTGCACTCCAAGTGATTGTGACATGTTTCAAGTCTTAACCTCACTATTTAATGCTCACTAACAGTTAGACACTTTTTTTTGGCTCTTTTCTCTGCTCTTATTCGGCATTAGCTACAGTATATCATTCAGAATTCATTAGTACAGTTGAGTTGTTCCAGGCTACTTAAAGAGAGTGGAGAAAGATGGCCTTATCAGAGGAAAGCACATTTTTAGGATGGTAGACAAACTTTTATTTGTATTGTTTAATGAAAGCCCCCACCCTATCACGTAAAGCACACAGCCGTCTCCTCAAGGCGTGCTACCAACGCTTTGATCACTGTGATGTGTTCATGCTGTCACCACGAAGGGATGAGTGTCACTGTCATTTAACACACCCCCTTAGAAAGAATCGTTCCATGTGAATCCAAAGGATCCTGTTTACATTATGTAGCCAAACTTATGTTCATGTAGTTCACACACAGGATCTGTAAATCCAGCATCAACAGTGTCAGTTTGTGGCATCTTGGCAAAACATTTATCCATCCCATCAACATCCTGCATCAAAATTATGCCAATTATACTTGGTTTAAACATCCAAACTTTCCACATCATGTCATGCATGTTTGTTTAGAGTAAACTTTGTCAGATGGATGAGGGAAATATGTTTGAAGTTGTTAACTTTGGAGGAAAAATGACATGATGGATGTAGTTTTACAGCCAGGGATGTTTGATACCACTTTTTTTCAGACTGATACCAGTATAAGTACTCTCATTTGAGTACTCACTGATACAGAGTACCGATACCACTCATACTTTTAACACATAGAATTTATATTAACCCCATGACGGATTGTTTTGATCAAAGACTTTTATTTCTAAAACAAAGGCAGCACAGTCACTCTTCTGTTAAGTCCAAAATAAAACACAAACAACTCTCTCTCTTTTGACAAATTGTTTTTAGTGAACTAACAGAAGTGCAAAAAAAACCCCTAAAAACTCTGAGTTTTAGTATTTTTAAAAATAAACTGAAGCACAAAATAAAACCAATACATTGTTAAATCCCTCTGAGTTTTTGTCAATGGTTCATAATTAAAGCACAAAACTAGAAAAAGCTGTTACCTTTAAGCTGCTTAACTGTTTAATTTTGCTGTGTGTAAATCAATTCACAGTCAGGTTTTAGAAATAGTGTTGGAGTGACTGCTCTGTTTTTGCTTTGGTTTGATTCCAGGAAGTAGCATCAGAGTAAGCTTTCTCACTGTTCTACACATAACAAACAATCTTTGACATCACCTTCTGTTAGCTTCCCCCTGTATTTTAGTTCACTCAGACATCACAGAGAGATAAACAGAGTCAACTTCACATGATAAATGTGTTCCGTACATCTGTCTTGAAGAGTTTTGGAACCTTGTGAGCTCGCTGTATAGATGCACACTAGAACCTGTGCTGCGAGGACTGCCTTGAGTATCAGTGGCTGGCATCGGCAGCCTTCATGAGTAGCCAGCATCTTGAAAAAAAGGCAAGTATCGGCCTGATACCGGTACCTGGTAACGGTACCTGGTAACGGTGCTTGCCCATCCCTTCTTATAGTTGTGTTTAGGTGCTAAGAAAACTGGGTAAGCTTTTTAAAGAGAATTCACAGGAAAAAATTTAATTGCTTCCTGTTACCTGTGAGGGGTTGGTGCTTCATATGTTAGCTAATTCATACACTTTAGTAAAAGTGTGTTTACAGTATCTCCAGAGAGGCCTATTCAAATGCCACTTTAGTCAATAATTTGTACATTGGGAGGTTTAAATACTTTTTATACAGCATCTCATATTTGTGAGCAACGTCTGTCAAATTTGCTTTCCTAGTTTTGCATCCATTTTCTTAACTGTCTTTCCTGCTAATCAGGGTCGCGGGTGGCTGGAGCCTATCCCAGCTGTCCTTGGGCAAGAGGCAGGGTACACCCTGGATTGGTCGCCAGTCAATCGCAGGGCTGACATATAGACAAACAACCATTCACGCACACACTCACACCTACGGGCAATTTAGAATAATTAATTAACCTAATGTGGGCATGTTTTTGGTCTGTGGGAGGAAGCCGGAGTACCCGGAGAGAACCCACGCATGCACAGGGAGAACGTGCAAATTCCACACAGAAAGGCCAACCATGCCCGAACTGGGAATTGAACCGGCGACCTTCTTGCTGTGAGGCTGGAGCGCTACCCCAGAGCCACTGTGCAGCCCACCAGTTTTCATTACATTTAACTCGAGTTGGGTTCTCGCCTCTAATTGGCCAGCTCTGTGTCATGTGACCAGGTAACAAAGAAGTGCAGTTGTTGTAAGTTGTAGTGGTGCAGTGTGAGATGAGATGAGCTCCACCCACCCTCACTTAAAAAAAAAAGTTAGGGAGTTTTGACACTATTTTGTGACTCAAATCCCCCCAAAACTGTTTACAACTGAGAGCAAAGAAGATGTGAAACGCAGATTTACCTTATTAGTTGCTTAATACCAGGAGCTGTCAGGCTGTCCAAACCATAGATGCAGAGCCTCTGTCATGGTGCCGTGCCATCAGGGCAACAATACACAACAATATGCTGTGTTGAATGTTAAAATTCTACATTGATGAATCTTCAAAGTTGAGCAAATTGTTTATGACTAATTGTTGCAGCCGTGCAGCCAACACTAACATGAACCTGTTTTGACTTCAAGTTATCTTTTGGTCTTTAAGCTAGAAGTTACACTGGTGATTTATCTGTCAAATAGTGTTGAATTTTATTTTGAGGAGGAATTTCTAGTTTTGAAGGTTGTGAAAATAGAGATAGTTGTTGTTGTTTCGTGGGAGTAAAGGATTAGATCAAGACAATTTTTCAGGACATTTAGATCAGATTCAGATTGAATCCAAACCTTTTTTTCAACGATCCAATTAAGAGATGAGTCATTGTGATTGTCATAAGTGCATCATTGTAATTTGTGCGGTCTGTTCAAGATCCTCCAAAAACCAAGGTAGAAACTTGTGAGCTTCAAGGTGCGACTGTCTCACTAACATTAAAGTGCAAATATTGACACGTGGGATAAACTCACCAGTCGACTCCACTCCATCAGCCTGCACAGGTTTCATTTGTTTATTGTATATAGTGGCAGCAATCAGCAGAGCCAGTCACTGACCATGCAAAAGCATGTTTGAGTGACACAAAGCCAACGTGATGCAGATTAATATCCAACAAAAAAAAAAAAATTGTGAGTGGGAGGGATTAAAGTCAACGTCTCCCGACTCCTGCTGTAGACAGGGCTGTGATTTCAGTTAAATTATGGTGCAACATTTGGTTGCCAAAAAAATATGCAAAAAAGCACAAGGACTGGCAGTGGTGTGGCTTCATTGTTATGACAGCTTCTCTTTATGGGCACACATTTGTTTACTCAAAGAAGGATTTAGAACTTTATGAGGGCTAAATCTTGTTTTGTTTACCCCTTGGGCATGGTCTCAAAATATGAAATATGACAATAGATAAATGATACTGTTTTTATGTGCAGTAATTTTTGTTCATATTCAAAGCTTTTGAAATGTGCCTTGCAAAGTATTTAGTTTTGTTCTTTGTTCAAACTTTTATATTATTTCTAGAATTTTGCCAGCTGTGGATTTTGATTGCTGGTTGATAACAAGTTGATCACAAACTTCTACAGCTTTTCGCATTCTTCATATTCAGATTGGTGTGTTTTGCACAACATTAATCCTTGTAAAACCAAACCAGCTCCACGCAAGTGAGGATGAGCCTGTCACCAGTTTCAGGAACTGAACTGATGAAGCTTTTTGGGAAAAGAAGATAAGTCTTCCCAAACTCAACACAATTCAGTTGCCTTTTTCTTTTGAGTTTTCGGAATTACAGAAAATGTTTTTCATATTCAGTTTTATGATTCTGATTAATTTTCTAATTGGATGGACGGTGAATTCGCCATTTATATGAAAATGCCACAAAGTATCCCGCTTACAATACACCCAGGATCATTCTTTGAAACTGCAGTTCAATACAAACATTTACTGTTTTTATCATCCCATCAACAACCGAGCAATTCATCCAGTCTGTGTCTGTATATATATGTCATAGACATGTTTATCTAACATCAACAGGATCTTAGTCATCCTGCTTCTTTAGTTGGATAATATCAAATTAAGTGAACTGTGTATTGAGTGAGTTGGTGAGTTTGACTCTATTGGGCCAGTGATACAAAATGTCCACTAGAGAGCGCCATTGATAGGTGATAAAGTGCAAGGACAGTACCAGTTGTAGACTCTTGCCCCATGAGAAGACAGTTACAGTTACTGAGCACTGTTTTTTATTGTAACTGCATGTAACATACAGCTCCCTAACTCAGAGAGACTCTCAGTTTGTGGCTGTAGACCTGCTCAGAGTTTATAATACTGCTTTTGCGTCCTCATTTCACTGTTTTATTTTGGACTGAAAATTTGCTTCTATTAATCATCATTTCTGTGTTTAATTATTATTTATCTGTCATATTTGGTCATAACCTCAGCCTCAAACACACTTTTGCATGAAATACATAAAGCAAAAATAGGATTTAAGAAATCAGCAGTTCATGTTACATATTTGCAGTCAGGTCTGTGTAACTGAAGTTAGATAAATAAAAAAAAGAACTAACTCACCTGCAGACGTGTCTAGTGTTTCAGTGTAAAGTGTGACCCAGTCAACTGGTGACTTTCAGCTGACCGTCAGTGACCCGTTTGCCCCAAGTGCCAGTTAACAGGGTCACTCTCAATTTCAAAACACTGATAGCTCTGCAACAGTCAGATGTATATAGAAACTGACTCCTTAGTTTAGTATCATTTCTGACAGTTGACCAAAGAGCAACTGGATATTTTTATGTTGCCTACAGTTTTTATGTAATGTTTAAAGAACACTTACTTTTCTGAACGAATAGAGCTTAATCCCGCTACCATTGCCAGAATGCAAGGATGACGTAGGTTGTGAACGGGTTTTAGAGCTTAGATACCGTTTACTATCTGTTGATTAGAAAAAGACAATAGGCTGTTTATAGTTTTACATTATGATTGCGTTTGAGCTACAAAGAATAGTGTGATGTTGTAGAGGGAGATTTTGTGTTCTAGACCTTTTGCAGTATTGTCATAGAGTGGATAAAGAGGTAGGAGTAACTATTTGGCAGGAACAACGAGGGATATCAAGAACTGGTTCCTGTTCAGAACAGATAAGAAATGGTTCAATCCATCGACATCATTAGCCTTTATTCTTAATGATTCCCTCATTCGTTCTTTACATGGCCCCAGAACAGCAGGACCTTGTGTCAACTATTCTGCCTCAGCTAGCTTAGCTTATGGATAAATGACAGTTTCCCAAGAAAACTCTGGTTCAGGATTTTCTACTTGAAGTTTTACATAAGCTGTGAAACTAACACATTACTCTCTCATCTCTCACAAGAGATTTGTATTCAGTAAAGTCAACATATTACATACACTCCTAATGTACCACAGGTGATATCGAAAACAGCCCAAGCTTGACGCTATCATATATGGGAAATGTGAACAATACTCAAAACTCAAAAATGTCAAGATGTTTCCCAAGCAGGAAGCACAGGCTCATGGCCGACTCTGGCAAAAATCTGGTGAGCTTAAAGTTCCAAACAACTCAAAGCATTATTGAGGGGCCAGCTGTAGTCAATAACACACTATAAAACAATACCTCAATGTCACCTGACGTGATATCCAATTATTTTTATTTTTTTTTGTTCATGACTTATTATATATTCTTTTACTTTTAAACTCAAAATGTTGTTGATGCAGGAAACCTGTAAAGCTACTTTTAGTTCACAGAAATTTAGTCAAGAGAATTGATAAGGGCATTGGTATCAATAAGATATTATCAATATCTGTCTCTAGAGGCAACTGAGGACCAGTTTTTGTAGAAGCCTACAATGAACGTAAAATGAAGTAGCAGATGACATTGTGCATTGAAATGAATTTTATTACATTTCATCACATTAGGGATACCAACCGTCATATATACAGTTTTATTTTGAGAGGGTTTTTTCCTCACTTCACATTTTATCTCCCGTAAAATATTATAAAAGTGATCCTGAAGTTTCAACATTATTGAGTAGCTGAGTCTCAAAGCACAGATCCTATATAGGCCACGTTCTTGTAAAGGCATACATTTAAGAGTGGTATAATCTCTGAACTCTAAGTGTGCCACAGCGTCTACACAGGGACAAAACCCCGAGCTCCCAAAGAGCAAAGCTCCACCAGACTGAGGCGACGACTGCTCCTCTTGCTCTCTGAACTCGGCTGTTTCACCTTCAACTACAGTCTGGGAGGGAAAGGGGGAGTGGGAGGGGGAGGAAGGATATGGGAAAGGAGCGAGGGTAGAGCAGGGAAAATGTGCCAGATTATAAGAGGAAGTTCATCCTCTGATAAACACATAGCTACACATCCCACTGGACCCACTGTCTGAGATGGCAGCCAATGCTAAATGTGAGCTTGTCTGAGCTGCAGCACTACAAGGGGAGAAACCACATGGAATTCATGTTTTGTCCCTAGGTTGTTCGTTTGAGAGCTTTAGAGGATTTTAATGTGATTCTCTGTACCTCACAGTTCCTATTCAAGGGGCTCTCCAGACGCTGTGCAGCTCTTCACAGAAGACATGCATAATCACGGCGGAGGGGAGGGGATGAAACAAAGTAGAGATGTGTAAAGCATCATATACATATGGCACTTTATATTGTACCCCTTTCAGGTATTCTTATGGGTGTTTTGGTTTTAGGTTTGATTTTTTGTGTTGTTACACACAAAGGAAACAGCCACAGCTCAGTACTTCAAAGAGGCCCCAGCAATTCCACATAGACAGACCACATTTCAGCGGAGCATGCTGTGCTGCGCTGCTCCCTGCTTCAGACAGACAGGAGCTGTTATGAAGAAGAGGAGACCTTGGCTTCTCATTAAAAAACACCACTGTTTCCTCCGCAGATTACACTGCTACGGGAAAACTACACAGGGAAGACAACCCCTTGCCACATCTGCAGCTGAAAGATGCGGTGTTACATGATTGGAACTGTCAAATAAAGCATACAGTCGGAGAAGTCTCAAAACAAGTGTTCACTAAAGAATGACAAAACATTTCTAATGGAAATGACTGACAGGGTGTTTACTGAGAAATCTCATCTCTTCTTGATGTTCTGGAGGCTTTTGTGGGGGTTGCCTGTTAGCTTGTGGTCGGCCCTACACCTGGTCAAGACTCCAGACTTAAATTTGAGATCAGTAAACCTAAACATGTCTCCATATTCCAGCTTCTTTTATATTGGAGTATAGATGACCTCTGACCTTAACATCAGCAGAAAAAGCGTTCTGTTTATACCTACCACATCTTCTTTTTTATACTTGTACCTCTAATTTTTGACATATTTTGTCATAAAGCTGCAGTTTTGAGGCCTTGTACACACGTAGCCGGATATTTTCAAAAATGAATATTCCTCCTCATTTGTTTTTAAAAATACTTTCGACCACACCTGATCGTTTACCAAAACAAAAACAAAAAAAATCCACACATATCCAGGCGAATCCATCTAAAAGTGCAGCTCTTAGCATGCCAGACCCTTGGGTGGCAGTGTTTTTCAGACATGAAGCCAATCAGAATAAATCCCCATCATTCTGTCTATTCTGCCAGATTAAAACATGGCGCCAGGATCTTACGTTTAAATCAATAAAGAGTTTTACTCTTAAACAGAAGTAAAAAGATGCACTTGAAGAAACAAGCAAGAAAGAAGTATTAGCGTTGGTGTTAAAATTAACACACCTGCAAAAATAATACTCCACACAACTTTTTGATGACATCAACAGCTTTTTTTTTTTTGCAGCAAGCTGTGACGTTTGGGATCCTAAAACTCTGGTTACCGGTGTACACACAACACCATGAAGCCAAACTCTTCACTTTGGCCAGAGTTTTCAGAAAAGATTGTTTTTAGGGAATTAAACCTGTGGTTTCATGTGCGTGACAGGCCCAAATGAACACAAATATATGCCTATCCCAGATACCGGGCTATGTATGGTCATGGCCTGAGTATTATTTATTTATTTTTTTGTCTGAAATAGAAATTCCATCGCCAGGTTTTGTCAATCGTGTTTGAACGCTGATGCTGAAACTTTTTTCCGTTATTATTTGTTTTCTTGGAATTGGTTAGATTTTCTGCATTTTTTTACAGTTGTCCAGGTCCGTCTGGGGGTTGTTTGACTATTCAGAGATGTCGTAGGCTACTTCTAGATTGAACTATCAATGGCAAAAATGTCTGGTGAGATGGGCTGATACTTCCTCTGCAACTTAAGGCTGAAAACAAAATTCAGTGTTCATGTTGTCTTTGTGTAATGTATTTCTTTTTTTGTTTTTGGATTACTTATCCAAAAAATATATATTAAAAAATTGACTCAGAGTGCAGAGACCTTTACTTTTGCAAACTTTGGTTGCTTGCACATAAGGGCTCTACACAAAATTGTCTTGGTGTATCACTTAAGGGGGTACATCAGACCCTAAAATGTCCAATCTCCCTCTGAGAACAGCTTCTTTGGAAAGTCCAGAGACATTTATTAGTGAAGCCAGGGGTGGTGTTCTTTCATTTCCTGCTTTTAATAGAGAGAGCCTGTTGGTCAGCACATAGGCCAAAATGTGACTTACTTTTACATTTTCTCCTGAACTTTTGATGTATGTGCAGAAAAAGAAAGGTGGCCTCTTACATTGGATTTGTTCCAAAGGTTTTGTGTCAGTTATTTTTGGATAAAATCAGTCGGTGGCCTAATTTCTTTGGGCATAGTGCACACTCTCTGGAAGTTTGCAGGTCACTAATCGAAGCTTTCCCCTCCATTCAGATGATCTACAGTGCTGAGGTTCTCTCTTACGACTCAGGGCAGAGTTGTGTGCATAAATAAAATCCAGTCCCATACCGTCACATTATCTAGGGCAGCTCCACTCTGTTGCCAGGGCCCTCCTACAGCGAGTGTAGTGTCTAAGCCTCGCTCTGAGTGACCCTTAATTGACGACTGCGTGTGACACTCAGGCATAAACTCACACCCACAATTAAAGCAGAAACACACCTGAGAGCTCAAATGCTCAGTGCTGTGATGTGTAATCCCGGCCTTTAAAGACATCAGGAGCTAATTGTTTGTTTATCATATATATTTTTTTGTTTTCTTGCTTGGTTTGAGTGCAGCGTCTGTGGTAAAGCTAAGCAGTGCAATGGAGCACACCTTCAAAGAACCACAGAAGCGGGACAAGTGTAAACATGGTAATTGAGCACCGACCTGCAGCTGTGTTACCCACACTGGCCTCTGGATGGCAGTGTCAGGCTGTGCTACCAGCCTGCAGCCTCAGCCCTCTCATTAGTGAGGTCTAGCAGGCCCCCTCCGACATGTCTCATAAATGTCAACACCAATACAGCAGGGGACAGTGGGCCTGGATGTAACAAACACAGACGCCATGAAAGTCCACTCTGTCTGTCAAATCAATCACCGGGGCCAGCCACAAGCTGCATGTTCACACCTCGCATACATGGAAACTCGGAAACTACCTGCAAGTTGGTAGTTGGCTAGTTTAAAGGCATAACGCATAAATCCCTGTGGGGTTATTGGGAGTGATTTTGATCTGGAATATAAGATGGCATTTGTAGCATGGAGTGTACAAACTTTGGCATCAATCTTTGTAAATTTCCTTTGTGCAGGAGTGCTCACACCTGCAGAGTGTCTCTTGTAGTTGTTGTCACCTTGCTGTGGTCAGTATGTACCCTTCACCATGCCCTCCATCCAGCCCTCTCCCCTCCCCACCTTTTCTTTCTCCTTTCTATTCTCTTTTTCATTATCAAGCCGTGTGCTTCCCGCTCTCTTTTCCATTCTCTTCCAATCGGGCCACAGGAGCAGGTGGATTGGAGATAACTTGCGCCGTGCTTTGTTTTCGCCCTGACACTGTCATTAATCATTGCCCAAGCCACACTTCAACATATAATAATAAGGACTGGCTGCTGTGTGGGGGCTGCCGCCCAATTGCCTTTCATTGTGCGGATGCCAAATTGGAGGTGAACGGCCATAGCCAGACACTACTCCCCTGTCCCCAGACTGTCTCATCATTTAGGTATTTATCCATCTCAGCCTTGTCTGTGGAGCTTCTCTCTGCCCTCCCAAGAGGCCTGAGATTGTTAGGGGGAGGATCAGATTTGTTGTTCAGGCTTTTTGGCTTTGATTCTTCGCCTATAAGTTAGGGATTAGAAGCAAATTTCCCACAGGGCAGTGCTGGATTTGCTTGTGTTTAACTATTTAACCTGTCTTAGTTTGGTGCCACGAAGGGGTGTGGGCGTTGGTGGGAGGGAGAGGAAGCAGGGTCTAGAAGAGAGACTGGTCAAACGGGCCAGAGAGACCAAGGTGGGTTGAGTGAGGATCAGACCAGCGTTGACGGGAGAAGCTTCCTTATCCCTCACATCTCCACTCATTTAGATCTGTGCACATTTGTGAGGGCAGACTGAGAATGCTTATAGGATGTGTGTGTGTGTGTGTGTGTGTGTGTGTGTAAGTGTTGGTGAATGGCCTCCCCTGGGTACCTCAGACTAATAAATAGCTTTCATATTGGACCATCTTCAATTACAACCCTCATGCTTTGCTGTGAGAATCAGTGCCTACAATGTATTTTGCGTTATTAATGGTACGAGGATCCAATCTCAAACAATTCCCAAGTATCTTTTTTGGTACAGTGTTTGTTGTGTAAACCATTGTAGCTTAGGTTCAGTAGATTAGGGATGGGCAGTTAATCAAAAATTGGATTGGCCTACTGCAATGTTCTAATCACAAACAGTGCAATATTTCTTAAACTTTAAGTGTGTCAGAATACCAGATAGAATTTTTTTTGTTGTCAATGTTTTATGTTCTACACAAGTGTTACTCAACCCTGCTCAACCAAAGAGCCAAACTGTTTAAAACAACCTTTGCAAAAGGCAACAATCTATGTGGTGAAAAGTGGTAATACAGCAAGAAGTAGCATTAAAAGTGAATAAAAACATGTTTATGGTGGCAAAAATGCCCAAAAAGCAACAAACATTGGCAAAAAAATTGGGAATTAACTTGGGAAATAGGCAAAAGGTAGCAAAAAATTGTCCAAAAGTGGAAAAAAAAGAGTGAAAGCAGTAAATTGAGCAAACAAAGTCTCAAATGTGTGTTTGCCATGGTGTAAAAAATGTCAAAGTTTCTCCCCATTTTGTGTGTTTAACAACACATAAAATGGGGAACTAAAATGTAATCGCACAATCAATTGTAATTGCAACAAAGGGGAAAAATAATCGCAATTAGATTATTTTGGAAAATCTTTCAGCCCTACAGTAGATTCAACTTCTTAAATTTGGCTTGATTGAGTTTAGGAGCAGAGTTTGTGAGCAGCCACCCTTTGAGGGCCGCACACTGAAATGGCCGGGGGTGGAGACCAGTAGGAGGATCCCTGTCCTGTCAAACATAATCCAGGCGGATTACGATGATCTGAGGGGAACTTTAGTGCCTTAAGCGTAAAGGTGCGCTCGTTGGGCCCTGCCATCTACACTTTTACAAACAAGGACTCAATCCTGCAGTGGCAGTGCAGAGAACGGTCTTGGCTTTGATCACGTCCATCACCATCGCTCTTGACTTCCTTTGCACACTGCACAGGTGCGTCAGCGAGACATGTTAGACAGGCACGTGTCAACAGGGCCTGTAGCATTGTCTGGACATTGTCTCAGCATGCGTTAGCTCTGATCTTCATAGGTTTGTGTCTCACACCTGCAGGACGGTGGATCTGCTTTATTGCTAAAAACATAACACATTAGCTTGTCTTTCAGTCACTGCTCTCTCCTTGTAAATGGACTCATTTTGCTCTTTGGATCTCCGTCTATACATATCTTGTGAACTTGTATATCATTCTGACTCGTAGACAGTAAAGAGCTCCATGTCTCCTCTGGTGCTGTAGAAATATACTGCAAAAGCGTATTGATCTTTAATTAAAGAAGCTCTTAACCTTGGCTGGGCAGAGGACCCCCAGGCCAGCAAGTTAATTAATGTACTAATAGTCATAATATTTGTGCTGTGCACGGGAGGTACATAAAAGATTATCTATTGTGTGAGCAGTTTATCAGCCCAATGATGCTGGAGCCCCGTGCTGTGCGTATATCAATATTATGGGCAAAAATCTGCAATACAGACAGAAGAAGAGGGAGAATCTGTCTTTTAATATCTCCCCGGGTTCATCAGCAGTTTAGCAAGGCCCCGTTTTACCTCCTGGGATTCTCCTCTGATCGTAACCAGGCGGCATCGATGGGCCTTTACAGGCACTAATGCTTCGCTACCTTGACAACACTCAGCAGCTATAAGCCCCTTAAAAGATCCACTTCTCCTTCTTTGGATGAGTCAGGGGTCCCACTCCACCGTTTACCACGCACTGCCAAGGAGGGCGTCTCATCCCTGGATCAAAACCTCATAGCACTGACCTTTTAGTTGCTCCCACCAACCAGCAGACCCCTCATAAATAGGTCCCACTGAGGGACGGAGGGAGGGAGGGAGGGAGGTAGAAGGGGGTGAATGTGTGCGTGGTGGGCCCAGACACACTGTGATATCACCCTTTATAGCTTTATTGATTTCCTCTCAGGATGCAACTATTAACATTGAGCCGCTACGGTGGCTGATGCTGTGTTGTTCTCTGCAGGTAAGACTGCCGGCTCACACCCCCGGCCTTGTGGGTTGTATATAGAGGGGGCTGTGGGGTGGGGGGAGCGCAGGGGAGGCACATGCTTTTATAATTAAGGTCAGCTGGGATGCATTACAGCATTTGGAGGTGTTAAAACGGGCCCTCCTCAGAGAGTATGTTGGCATCACCCACGCTCGTAAATTAGCCACGCTCCCCGCTGATGTTAGGAGCAGGAGATTGGGGGGGTGAAGGAGGGGGGGATTAAGGTAGATGACTGGATGGAGAAGCAAGGCGGGATGTTTTTGTATATTCTGTACATTTTCAATCCAAATCACTGCTTTAACACGTTTGTAGAGGGTAGCTAAAAATGTTATACATGAGCTCTTGTTTGAGATATGTGACCTATAATTCAAATCAATTAACTTGAAAATCTTAAATATCAAAATCATCTATTTATTTACTATTTGCATTGAAGCCATTTTAAATCCTTGCCATTGCAGACAGTACTTATTGTAGGTATAAATCTACATTCTTTGGAAAATATGGAGCTACATTTCCATATTTTGATCCAATAATTTTTTGTCTCATGTCACATTCCTGTAAACTGCAGTGACATGGTCAGACCTATGTAATACACACCTGATCAAAACCTAAGGATCATTTTAAATTGCAGTAATTTACCTTTTACACTGTTGGATCTTAAAGAAAGTACAAAGTAGAGTTTCAAAATGCAAAAAGGAGAAATAAGAGTGTTACAAAATAATGTGTTTCTAAGAGGTGAGCAGGTATTTTGCTCCAAGTGGTCAAGATGACTTCATGGTGGGCATCCACTGTCTGTAACCTCCCTTACCATCCACTCCATAGTGGAGAACACACAGGATGGTCCAAAAAAGTAAGGTTATTCCTATGGAAGAAGAAGTCCTTTTTCAGGCTGGCATTGTGAACTGCAGTGTTATCCTGTTGAAAAACCCAGTCATTAGCACACAGACCAGGGCCCTCAGTCATGAAGGACGGCCCCTGCAACACGTCTACATACCCAGCCACTGTTTGATGCCCCTGCACAACCTGAAGCGCCATTATTCTATTACAGGAAAAGGCTCTGAAGATCATGACGGCACCTCTTTCACTGTGTTACGTAGAAAACATCTCGTGGAATCTCCAATTGTATCCTCAGGCTCAGAGGTGGTGAAATTTTGGGGGTCGATCACTTGCCTTTTGTGCCAGGATCTTTTAAGAAATTAATATCGACTGTCTTACTGCCTCCAACCCCAGCATCAATGGTGCGTTGCATGGGGCCTTTATTATGTGGCTCGACAATCTGACCACGTCCAAAGAGAGAAAGCTTTTTTGCCTTTGCAAGCAGGAGGTCATGACAGTGTGAATACCAGACAGAAAACAACATTGCTACTGGATTTTTGCACAGATTTTGTCTTTTAAAGCTGTGGTTTTCAACTTTTGATCAGACTGTTTCACTTTTATTGTTGTTCAATGTAAAGTGCTTTCTCATTTTTTTTTGTCTCGCTCTCATTTCTTCTTTTTGAAGCTCTACTTCAAACCTTTTTAGGACATAAATGTAAATTTTTGCAAGTTTTTAACTGGTCTCAAGATTTTGATTAGGAGTGTCTATTCCAGTGTGTTGGATTCAACTATTGTTTTTATATAATATTCTTCAAACATGCTAATTTTATTCTTGGATAAATTGATTATCTTCAATTTTGGACATAACCAATCACTGTTTCTGTTTAATTTCTGTCAGCACTCACAAAACTATCTGGAGAAGTTCATTAACAGGCAGAGAAAAAAAGGTTGAGTAATAGGCAGGTAAGTCAACAAATGCTCCCTCAGAGTGAGCAGAAGTGTGTGTGTGTGTGTGTGTATGCAAGCTCTCTCTGGACCAACAGTGGCTCCAATGAGGCGGGCCAAACAAAGCCAGGGCCCTTCACGTTCACAATGGGAACACTGTCAGCTAAAGACAAGCGAGGGGAGAGGGAACAAACAAAACCCAAGAGTTTCACAAACAACCTGTCATAAGGCATTCAGCAGGACAGGTCGGACCGGGACACCCAGCTCACACCCTGCAGCTGGGGGTGAGGCTGGGGTCACCTCTCTGATGCAGAGTGAGAGAACATCGATAAGGTGAAGGAGAGGGAGGGAACATAATATTTATGACATTTGTTACGTAACATTATTAGAGATGGATGAAGTCAGATGATGCAACGTAATTGCAGCTTTAGCAGGACAGTTTTTGAGAAGATTGGATGTTTGCTCGTGCTTCCCAAACTTCATTTGCTGTTTTCTTGAGCTCTAATTTTTCCTACAACTTGAAATTATTTTCCCACACCTTAGTCTTCCACTTACTTACTGTAACACCTCAACACTCATGGATACTTTGACTCAATCCTTCGAGAAAGAACGAGTCCTCGTGCTAACTTTCCATTCTTATGACACAGCCATTATTGGCTTTTTGACTTTTTACTAATGATTCTAGCTTTTAGTCAATGCTTGTGGCCTGCTTTGACAGCCTGTAGATACCAGTCATCACTCTGACCCTCCAGAGACTAAACTGAGTGCCAGGAGCCTGACAGGAAGCGAGTAATCAGAGCTTGTGCCACTGACCACTGTCTTTGTGTGCTAAACAGACTGAGGAAGTCCCTCAATGTTTTAGCTTCTTTTTGATCAACTAAAATCTCTTTGCTCATCACTGAGTTCTAGGAATGCGTTACATTTCCACCAATACCAGACCGTCTATGCTGAGTCACTTTGAGCAGAAGCCTTAGTTCACATACTTGACAGTTACAGTAATTACCCATGTGAACACACCTTTTACCTTGTAAATTAAAGGACAGCGTTTGTTTTTTTGACAGATGTGTTGCTATGTTGCTTGACAAGGTTTGACTTGAACTTCTGAACTTATTTGCAGCTCAGCAGCAGCAGCAGCAGCACTAAGCATAATGTGCTTTTGTCTTTCTCAGTTTTAACTTCTTATTTCTGAAGCCAATCAGGTTTTCTTGGGAAAATGACCGAAGGCCAGTGGCTCTTACCAATATTTTAATTAACCCTTAAAGTAACATAATAATGCTCAATTTGCGAGCTATTTCTTTCTATGACACCTTGAAAATAATTTGTCACTTGATGGCGTCAAACGTACTTGTGCCATTATGAGAGACGTATGAAATAAACCTCCAACTGTCACCCAATTGTTTCACCATACCAGGTAAATTTTTTTGAAATAACCTCTAAAAAGCCATTTTTACCATCTTCCCTTGATGTGATTTCCTCCTCCTATCATCAGTGCAGCAGATTAAGTCAATACTCCACCAGAATCTTTCACTTGGTGATACAAACACCAAATTGGGCACAAATGATTTAATGGGAGTATCTTTCATTATGTTTCAAGAGTAGAAAAATTTTTTTTAGTTCCAAACATTTCTTATCCTATAAATAAATTTATTCCAAACTTTTTTAATGCCGCAGTTTTCACTTTTTCTGCACCGTTAAATAACTTATCTCCAGCCCTGTGTCCTATGCACAGTCCAAATGTGGTTTTATAAGATTTACCCCACATGCTTTGGTTTTGTTTGTGCACTTGACAGAAAATGTAAATAAACACATGAATTAGACCATGACTAATTTCAGTGGTATTATTAATACAGTAGAAGATGAAAGCTGGGGCCGTGTGAAAATGGACCTCGCACCACGTACGTGCCTGACTTTGGAGGAAGGAAAAACAACTGCCCCATATTCTGCTCCCAAATCCCCACCAGAGCAATCTGATTAAATAACAGTGATCTTAATATAACCTGAACTATAATTTCTCCTCTTTCTAGCAGCTTCAGCGCAGTGTTGTTCTTTCTTAGTTGATTCTTAAATTGAAACTTTGCTTAGATATCATCAAGTGTTAATAGATACTCCTCCAGAGAGTAATGACGATGAGAATAATTAGAAAGTATAATGAGGAACCAAGACTAGACTGTCTAATTATTTCCTCTCATCATTGCATTCCTTTTTGCATCCTTACCTTGCCAAGTTCACTAAGCTGTGCTCGCACTGTATTTTTCCAGCCAGCATATAAAACCCCTTGCTTTAGCAAAATGGAATAAAATCTGTTGTACACTGCTGAGCTGTCACACAAAAAATAAAGTAATGGGCCTCAACCTGCCACCACTGTTCACAGGTGTTTTTTTACAACAGTATTTATTTGACCATTATGTTAAATTGTCCCCATAAAGCTGCACTTGGCAGCACCATCCTCTGAATCTCTTTGTGAGCCACTTAAGTGTACCGCTGGGGGTTAGTGTGCAGCATGGACCCAATATGGTCTCTTTAAAGTGAATAAATAAGTCAGTTAAGTTCAGCTTTGCCCCCTGTTTTGTAAGGAAAGACTGTGGAAATGGGTCCTCGGTTTTTGTGAGTTTTTGTATGTTGTAAGTGGAGTTATAGAGTCGTGTAGTTGTTATAGTTTGTTTGGTAATGGTCTATTTTTTAATCACTGACCTCTAAACCCTGAGCCTTAAAAGCAGATTACTGTATCTTGATTTTAAACACAGACACTCTGTATGTTTTCTCAGGTATGCTAATGGTAAACAGCTCTTCCTATGAGGTGCAGGTACATATTTCTCCAGAAATGTTAACGTTAAGTTGTCCATCTGGAGTTCTCTCCTTTGTGCTGCTTTTGTTAGGGCTGTAGTTTATAAAACGAAAAAGGCCTGACTCTCTTGAGAACACCTCTATTCATGGCCCCAGGAGCCACTGGATGCTAAGTGGCAGCCGGAAAATCACAGCTGTGGGATCAAGCACACCACATTATGAGGTAGAGTCTGGCCCCAAACACAAGTACAGTAGAGCCCAAATTAAACACCAAATGACAGTTGATGTTGCTAAATTTAAAGCCTGTGTGAGAAATTCTGAGGTGATCTTGAAAAATCTCCCTTCGAGATATATGCCTGATGTAATATATGATGTAAAATGATATCATCAGCGCCAGTAAAGGTGATTTCTGAATGCTTTTTCTCAGTTTTCCTATCTGGATTGTCCAGCATCAGGTACGCCATGTAGAGGTTCCTATGACAACACCATGCAGGCCAATAGTTAAGCAGTTAGAAGAGAGGTCTTTGTTTTTTTCTGCTGAGGATAATTAATAGGATTTATTTCAGAATAATGGTGAACACTGGAGCTGAACTGTCTAACAGGAAAGGACAGGAAAGTAGAAGAAAGCTAAATGGGACAGTGATAGAGCACAGGCTAATACATGGGTTGAGCTGTTTGTGATAATGTGTGTTAGAGTCAATAAAATGAGGAGCCAGGTTATGTTTGCTCTGCTTGGTGAGGTTGTTGTTGGTAGGTGAGCACTGGTTGGACATAATGAGGACTCGCTCACATTACAAATTACAGACACGTCCCTGGTACTAAACAACATTACGAACTCAGTTCACAGAGTTTGCTTGCTCTTATATTTCAAACAGTAGTGGTAACCAGTAATAGATACCCTCCCTTGTCATTTTATATTCAAAAAAAATATCTGGACTAAAGAAAGTGGAATTAAAAAGGAGATCCAATCTCCATCAACTTGCATCACAACAAAGACGCCTGGGTAAGATTCCCCTCCTCCCAACAGTGGGTGCTCATACTCATGAGAAATGGAGCCTTTTATATGAATAAATACTTAGAACTGAACAGTTTTAACTCCGTTGCACCTCAGGTTGTCTTCTCTTCTCTATTTTTAAATTAGACTTCATTTTATTGTGACCCCTGTATTGTGACAAATAATGTTTCCAATCCTAGTTGAGAAAAACTTAGAGCTGAGGCTCGATACATCTTTGAACAATTAGATAAACAGAACTGAAAAGTTTTTTTTTATTATGGTCAATTTTCTGCAATACTTAGTTATTTTAAAAAACTTGGTTCCAAACTCTTTCTTTTCTACTTAAACAAAGAGACCCTTGCTCCTTTATTACACCATTTGGACTGAGCCCCACCCTGCATTGTTGCTGCATTTCAGAGCCAGGGCATTTTTCTTTGCAATTTACACTCCTACAATTAAAGCGTTCTGGTGCAGATATGGTGTCGGCCCCTCCTCCTTGACCTTTGCACCTTTCGCAAAGCAGGCGAAAGTGTGTTTCCTGATTAACGGCTGGCCGAGGTTCAGGCTCCAGCTCCAGCATCTCGTCCTCCCAAACTGAGGTGACAGTCTCCCCGGCTCTTTATGGAAATTAACTGCAAAACACAGCCAATTAGACCCTGCGTTATTTAGAACGACTCAGCTTTTCACCCTGAATAAAAGCAGGCCCTGATAAGACCTGAACACTCCGACACTGTTGCAAATTAATGTGAAGTTGGTGCTCTGCCAGTTAGACAGTCCATCTCAAAATGGAGACATTAAAAGCATGAGGAAGTTTTGTAAAAGCTGTAAATTCAAAGTTAAGAGAACACAGGATGATGAAAGAGTGCAGGTTTGTGATTAACACAATTTTTGTTTAGAGACATTTAAAGTTTGAAAAGGTGATGTTCTGTTTTATTTTGGTCGAGATTCTTGTGAAATTTTCTACAATGATTAGTATGTTTTCAGCGTTTGTGTACAGCTGAGGTCTTGGATAGAATTTTCCCAGGTTCTGAACCTTTTCTTCCAAAAGTGAAACTGGGAATTAAGCATCTGTATAACGTCTTTTCACTCCACCAACTAAAGCTTGGGCTCTGAGCCTGATACGCTGTCTTAATTTTCCCTTTCTCCGGTCATTGCAGAGAGCGACGGCATTAGAGTGAGGAGGAGGGTCCTTACTCTATGTGCAAGAATACACTGTGGAAGTTGCAAAGGGCAGAGTCTCTAGGAAATCTACTCTTTCTTTGAAAAAATGTCACGGGAGAGATAGGAGATTGGCACCACAAAGAGCCCAAAATAGCACGGGCTGCTACGCGTTGTCAGACGAGATTTGGGCTGAGACATTGACTTTTGTTCTGCAAAGTATTGGCCCCTGAAAGGGAGATGGGAGGTGTAAAATTTGTGATTTCTCCTCTTCCTCTGGTTATGTGCAATACATTACACCTTTGATAATGAATGCTGCTGAGACGGAGGTTTGTAACGTCACAATTATTCCTTGTCTACAACAAAAGAGGTGTTACAAGGAGTGGGATAGAGGTGGGAATGGGCAAATATGGACACCAGTTGTTCCTTTTTAGTTTGTGGAATTAGAAGTGGGCAGTTATATATCACAGAGCTTTATCCACAAGATTAGGACAGATCATTCACCCTTCTGCTTTCCCACAACTTCAGAGCAGCAACATTCAAACTTTTCTCCCTTTGATAACAAAGGCCTCATATATTTTATGCAGGTTTGCCCCTTGGCTGCATAATAGGATTATGAATAATTTCTACAAATTTACAAAAACAAATCACATGGCACAGCTTAGAGTTTGCTAATAATTTCTCCATAGCTGATAGATCAAAGCAAGGAGCAGGGACTGCAGAACCAGGCAGTAGATTGACCCTGGTCAGGCATTTTTAATGAAAGGGTTAATCTCCTCAGAGGTGACTATTCAAGAGCAAGCAGTGTGACCAAATGAAGAATTCAGGTCTGGGATAAGAAGGAGAATAGTAGTCTTGAGGGTGCTGTTGGGTGACAGCAAGGGAGCCCTGAGGTAAAACTGTGTGATGGTGATTTTTTTTTTCTTAGCCCATCTGAGCAGACCTCCTCCCCAATCCAACGCTGAAAGAAAGAGAAAGGTGGGGAAAAAGTCTGGCTGTTTGAAGAACCTATGGCATTTAGGCCTAAGGCTATTTCATGGAAACCACAAACAAACTGGCTCAATGGCTTTGAAACTCAGAGAAATCTCACCAACGTGCACTTAAGCTGCACGATTAATCGAACCGCAGTCACAATTTGAGAACATGCAATTATGTAACTGCTAAATGTGTGTTTGTGTTTGCAAATACTACAACCTCTGATATGCCCATCAGCTGCTCTAAATCTCTGTGTTCAATGTGATGGCAATTAAAGTAACATGCCCTTGCTTTATGGTTTGTATCAACAGAGCAAGTTAGTTAACCTCTCATCAGTAAAATTTCAACCCCTTTCCTTCAATATTCTGTTTTTCTGGCACTTTTAAGGCATTTGCTCAAGATCTTCCACTCAAACATTTATAAAACGAGGAGCCTTTTTAGTTCACCTGCACATAAATGATGGTGTGATTGGCACATGTGTGTTTTCCTCTTTGCTTTTCCCACCTTACCCCACATTACCTAAGAAAGTCCCCTCTTTCTTGGTGATATGTGTAACAATTAGTGAATACTGACTGAGGAAAGAAGAGGACAGGACACCAGTGGGCAGTCCACGTTAGCTTTCAGTTGGAGAGAGAGCAGCACACATATGCTTGCCATAAATGCTTGAGAAGTTTATTCTTTCTTTGCATGTTACAGCCGCTATTGTAGCTGATCGGGATAGCTTCTCCCACTCGCTTTGTTCAGCACACAAAGTCACATGTGCTACACACCTACTCACCACCCAGAAATTTCCATAGTCAACCAAAACATCAATATAACAGGCAAAGGAGGAGGTCAAGGCAGACACAGACACTGGCACATGTATAGAGGCCCAAAGATGATGATCGAGTAAGATTATTCCTGTAGAAGTTGACATCTTATTTCTAAGGAAAATCCTGCAGAACCTACCTCTGAAACTACACACTATACTAAACAGTATACTGTGATGCACTGAAAACAGTACTCGACAAGCTTTTTTTAAATTTTAAAATTCAAAATTTATGAAATAGAAATTTTTGAAAAAGACATATTTCATAACTAATTTCTGCATGCACCTGTATAACAAAGTATTTATTGATATTATTTTATCACAAATTGCAGTGTTGTTCCAAATAATTGCAATAGCCCATTTTTGCCAAATTGTGCAGCACTATTTGAAACCCAAAGAAATCTCAGCAGTAAACTCAAATGCACACCCACATGGACATACACACTTCTCTGTCAACTGCTTGTGCTCTCAAAAAGTACCCGAACCCTCTGTTTGGGATCAACTTTGTTGTCAAGCACCTCTTGTGCTACAGTAAGCACACATGCCCTCTTCTGAGTAATTAGGCTTGAATACCTTCCAAAAGTAGAGGGAGGCAGAGAGGATGCAAAAAATTCTCTTATACATGTTGAACAGCTTGGCTGGTTGAGGAGGTTTAAGAAATCTCATCATGACAGTGGCAAAATGGGCCTCTTAGTAATTAGGAACAAATGAAATTGCTTATCACTTATGGAGTCACTGTGCCAGCCGTTTGGCTGTCTTCAGAGGGATTAATCAGGAGGCTATTGACATTACAGGGTTGCACAATTATCATTCATACATTTTATGCTAATTGAGCCTTTTTTTCACTGAGGGATTAAGGTGTCTGTGTAATTCAACACAAAATGAACATGCTCAAATACAAACATTAATCATGTCTCTGATATAACGCTACAACATCTCAGCTGCAGATGATCACATAACACAGTACTGAAATGAAAAATGAGGACATCACTCTTGTGTTTGAGGGAATGCCATCAAACTACACATTTATATGAATGATAGTTATTGATATTGAACCGAGGGTAATGTTGTGCCTAAAATGGTGAGTAATAAAAGGAAAAGACTTTTTTTTCTATGAGTATAATACTTCTTTATAAACCTTGTTGCTGTTTCATCAAGCCCTCTTATTAGCAGAACAACAACTCCAAGTTGACATCAACCTAATAAAACCAATGAGAAACACTTTGTTCTGAGTGCAATCAAAACGTAGACACACTACTCCTCCCCTGTGCTCCTTTTCCAATACCTTCCAAACAGCACCTACATGTGAAAATTACATGTCATTGGCCTAATGGCCTGAGGGGGAGGCTTGATAAAGGAAGACTTTGCCTAACACGTTTATGGAAGCATTAGGCAAAGTCCAGCAGGATGTAATTGCATCTAATATATTTACAGAGGATTGATTTCCCTCCTACGTCCCCACCCACCAGGCAGCAACAAGCTGTGGTCAGTTCACTCAGGTCGCTGAGGATGAGTCCTGCATCCACCTTGTCCTCTTTACACCCAGGAACACGGCTGAGCTGCAGAAACCATGGAAAGTATTGGAGAGCAGCTTAATGAGGTAATTAGTCAAAGGCCATGAGGATCTTTGGTGGCTAATACCTGTGACCTCTTGATCCTGGATTTCTGACGCTCATCTCTGGAGACTGTAATGGAAAGACTATTGTGAAATCCAAACACTGTTAAACACACCAGATACTCCAACCATTTTCTTATTTTAAAACCATATGTTTTATTTGTAACAAGGTCAAGAACTATTGCATGGGTTGATGACTTTACTCTGAACTGATGGTTTTATTGAAAACTGTTCCTTTGTACATGAATAATCAGAGTGAACCTTATGAGCTAAAACTGATAAATTAAATATTGATATCTTGATACATTTACAAATCATTTTAGCTCTTTAGATTTGGTTGTGTTCTGTCACATCCTTGAAATACAAATTTACATTGAACTTTACTGTTATTAAATACTAACACCCCCCCACCCACCCACCCACCCTTAAAGGAGTGTGCTTTACTAATTTTAGTTACCAAAAATAGCACATTAAATTGTCCTTAAAGTACATTTATAGTTCCTTATAGCTTTAAGCATGGCTGAAGAGACTGTAGCATTCGTGCTAGCCCAAACACCCTGGCATTAAACTCAAACAAACCACAAAAACAAGCAACAAATTAATCTGCATTAAAAAAAGACAAAATAAATAAAAACCTTGTTACTTTTAAATGTAATTTATTTCTCCTGCTTTATTGTTTTATAGCCCTTCAAAACAAAAGCATCTACTTATATAATATACTATGCAGGAAATGAGAAACCAACCTTACACATTCAAAGTAAAACCAACAACAATGAGAAACTATTTGGGTCTTTTACAGGATTCAAGCTGAGTTACCCCCAATCTTCTTTTCTCTGTTTAATTACTCACACAGTGCAGTAACAGGACTGCCCCTTTCCTTTCCCGAAGAAAAATAAACCTCACCAAACTTAAACTACCTGTTTACTCAGAGAAAGAACTTCCAGAGAATCGACAAAGGCAGTGAAGAAGCACAAGAAAGGAAAATGGATGAAGAACACAAAGCAGGTTGATATTTTTTCCCCTCTCCCATCCTTTTCTTCTCTTTTTTATCAGGTTACGTGACTGGAGGCTTCATTAATCACCACCTCGACAGCCTCTGCCAGGGGGAACTAACTGCATTTGGCCCAATTAGGCGCTGTAGAGACAATAGGAACAGCACAAGTTGTGCCTAGATGCCAGGAGCCAAGCGTTGCCTCCCTGTCATTACCTACAGAAAGGGAAAAATTAACCCCTACCAGCTTCCCTGCTTTCCTCCATTGATCCGAGGCTTTTGTGGTGTCCCTGGAGCGTGGCAGACAATTACAGATATTATTACATCTGCATTGATTTTTTTAAAGAGAGCATAGTGTCTCCGAGCAATTAAAAAAATTACAGTTCGGAAGTGGGCCAATTAAAATGCCCCCAGCCTGAGAGGGTGGCAGGGGTGTTGGTGGGAGTGGAGAGATGGACTTCACTGTCAGAATGTTGCAGTTTTTTCGAGACTTTAATGAGCAAATTCATGAAAATAATGAGTCTGAAACATGGATAGGAATCACGTCATTTATACACAAGTCCCAAAACATATCTCAATGGACTGCGCTGCCCACTAAGATCAACCTAAAATAGCTCTTTTGTCAGCACATTGGGCTCCATCTTCATTCTCCCCCCAAAAATAACTGCGTCATACAGTTTGTCATTTTTAGGTTCTCTTTGCAAATATTTTTATATTTGTAAGACGTCCATTAAGCATCTTGTAAAAAGCATTTTAAGTGATAAAAATTTTAGCCCTTCCTTTTCTTACGTGTTTTCACGCTGGCACCACATTAATATTCACGTGACATAGTTTCTGATTCATGGCTGAAACATCATGCCATTTTAGAAATCAGCTCTTTTCTTCTGTTCTTAACTCCCCTCAAACTTTCACATGCTTCCATATCCATCCTTCTCTCAGACTTTGGTGTTGGTGTCTACCTCAAAAGTTGCCTCAACATGTTGACACAACACTAATGGGAATTATAGTTAAATGACACCTGGCATTAGAGCAAATAAAGTTTGTATCCAGTGGCTGCATAGTATGTATCGTTCTCTTGCTCTGCACTCAGAGCCCTGCTGTGTTTGGTGGTTCACAGAAGCACACATTCTTACACACACAAACACCCACCTTGCCTTTTTTGGGGGGAAGCAGTTTGAGTTGAGCAGGTGGGCTCTGGGATTATTCAAACTAGCATTAGAGGTAAACAAAACCCCCAAATAGACAAAAACATGCTGAGACAACCAGACAGAAAAGCCAAAATAAGAAAGGCTACAGTTTGAATAAACAGCATTTTTCACAGGAGGCAAAAAGGACAAAGAAGGTGCAGTCGTTTTATCACCCGCTGCATGTGTTTGAAGTAGAAAATCACTGTTTCTTTAATCCATGGAGAATTCAAATAAGTTTATTTCCCTCGGATTAAAAGCAGTAACAATAGCAGGCAGTTAAAAAACAAACCTCAACCAGGCTGACGTTCATGGCGCGGGTAAGCCCTGTACACACCGTGGTCTGTTTCATTAGCTGAAATGTATTATTATTGTTTATCTATTGAGCCTCTGATAAAAAAAGAAACAAAAATAAGCCACGCTTCTTCTTTGGATTACGGAGGTTCAGGGTCTGCATGCCAGTGTAATCCACAGAATTATTTTCCAACAGCAACAACCTTGGGAAGATGGGAAAGAAAAGCAGTTTGACACAGACTAATTTCAGAAAGTAGAAAAGAGATTGGGTTGTGTTTGTTTGTGCGTGTCTGTGAGGAACATCAACATTAAGAAGTTCTGGAATATGTGGAATATACATTTGTTGAAGTCAAAGCTTGTACACTTACTGTGAGTTTGGTCAGATTTGGTTTTATATGGTGATATGTTAGTGGCTAGACTTATGTAATACAACTATGGATACCCCAAATATTGATATCTTTTATTTAAATTTTTGTTGCCAATTTTCTTGTTGTTTCACTCATTAGGTCACTGCTTCATGACTCCTGTGGTGCAATTTAGTACATAGATGAAGGAAGCATGAAGTTTGGCTGCCAAAAGAGAAACTGTCTGCAAGTCTGTTTTTTATATCACTTTCCAATATCAGTTCATTTTTTATTCAATCACAAGTTTGTTCCCATTTTTTTAGAGGTTTAAAAAGGGACATTATTGAAATAAAAGTTGTTCCGTATTCATTGTTCAGACTGTTAAGCTCTGAAACGTGAACTGTCAAATGTGATATGAATTTCACGGTTTCAGAACATTTTTGAACTTTTTATTCTGATAAAAGGTTTTTTTAGTTGGTGATTACTGCTGCTAAATTTTTCATATATACCCAGAGTAGTTCATTGTCAAATATGATCAGAATCATTGGATTTTTTTTTTAATCAAGGCCTGTGACATTTAAGTTTTTAGTCGGTCAAAAGGGCCTTTCAGCTTCATGTTTCACAAAATTTTGCAATGAAACCATATTTTCAACTTTCAACTTTTCCTCATTGGTTGAAGCCGTTCACATTTTGTAGGGGTGTAACAGTCCATGCACTTGGACCGGACCGTTTCGGTACAGTGCGCTAACTTCATTGAGGGGGGGCCTCAATGATTGTAGTGGAGCGGATAGTCAAAGATGTGAATGAAACTGTTGTCTCATCTCATAAAGAAATGAACACCAGATATTTCTGCACTAAGTCCGTTTTACTTGGTAGATTCTGAAAGTCACTGCTCACAACACAGGAGTTTGGATGTCTATGCCTCACATTTTCACTTGCAGCCCATAATCATTTAAAGCAGTCACCTCTTCAAAAGCCTCCCTCATGGGAAAGAAAAATCCCTGAAAACATTGAAATTTAAATGAAATTACAGGACCTGCTCCTCCTGACAGTCAGTGTGATGACACGCTTCCAGATCCCGTCTGAGTGGGTTTGAATGTGCTGAAATGTAAATATCTGGACACATGGAGGCCCAAATGGGAAGCTGAATTCTACATGGGTCAAAGACAGGAGGCTATAGAAGAGAGATAAGTGCTGAGGAGGAGGGAGAGATTCTCATGTGAATAGTTTAACCATGGACACACGGTGCCACTTGCATTATGGTGACTGTTGCGTCAAGGGGCAACGCAAAGGGTCCCCTTATTCTTTTGCAATGCACCCTGGGGTTTTTAGTCTTCTTTAAGAAAAGAAACCAGCCAGATTCAATAGTGAACTGCTAACTCATGTTATGGAATCAACTATCAGCTTGCGAAGTATTCTTGCACCTCAAGGTTTTGTTTTATGGGATGAGGCTGAAGTTTTAACATTTTATTCAAGAACAGATTTATTTAAAACTAAACATAGAAAAACGTAAAAACATATTAAGCATTTGTATTAAAGTTCTGTGCCATACAAAATGTCTGATTAACACCCGCAGCTCGTGTTTATGTCATGGACTTCACCATTTTACTGCCTGTCAATGTCATTATATCTCCATGCTCAGTTCATTCATGTTGTCTGGCATGGCTGACTCTTTTACTACGTTGAAACACACACTCCCTCTTCCCTGGAAGCTCAAAGCTGCCTTTTAATAGCAACGCTGCCGTCTTGTTATCCAAGAAAAAAAAGGTCACTCAATTGGATTTCCGAGCTTTGGAAATCCCAGGATATTTACCTCAAACATGGTGCGCGCTTTGCCCTCTCAGCTCACCTTTCATCCTCTCTAGCTGCTCTCAAGCTGATTTGTCAGCCATACACAGGATCAATTAATCTATTGAGGGTGAGCAGCATGGAAGATTTAAATTGTCTATACACACATCCATATGACCAGCAAGCCCATTTTGTCTATTTATAGCACTCATCAGTTGGAGCCGCGGGTGTTGTGGACAAAAGCCTGTCAATTAAAAATAAATCCTCCTGTAGTTTCTTTCCCTGAGAGATGAAAAACATTTACCTTCAGTGTACAAAGCAACACAATTAAGACTTTTTTTTGTCACAGAAACAGTGATGTACCTTAATCTAACAAAGAAACACATTGAACTAGATGTGTGTCTCAAAGTTCCCATTCTTTTAAATTTCCTATAAACAAGTTGTGGCTTTGAATAGTCAGTATTTCTTCCTGAGACTCTGATGTTTATTTAAATCTTAAAGATGAAAAGAAACCCGTTGTTCTCAGTGTATTCCTTCCTTTGCCCCAGAAACAGACAGGTACTGCAGCATGACATTCATGTAGAAGTTTCCCCTGCAGCCACTAAGTGCCAAGCTGTGTCAAAAATGACATGCATCTCCCGTTTCCATGTCATGCCATGCATGTGATGTGATGGGCGAGTGAAGGCAGTTCCTGTAGAGAATGGTAGGGGGTCATTATTAAGCCTCTTAAATTAGCGCCCCCTCTCACACAGTCCTTGCAGTTTTCTGAGCCCTGCAACCAAACACACANGCTTTGAGAACCCATTTAAGCAGAACCATGCTGTTAGTTAGCTATAGAATGTACCAATTGCATATCCTGTGCAGTGCAATTTCTATGTCTCTCCATCATACTCACTTATATGGTTCAACTCACAAAAGCTACCGCTTAGATCGCCTGTCAGAGGAGAGGGAGGCAGCTACAGCCACCGTGCTGGTGTAATATTATATGTAATGTACTGCAGTCATATAGGGTGGGTGGCAACAGAAGTAGAAAGCTTAACCTCTCCTGCCCCAGAGCCCCATCTTTACTGAAACACAACTGACACCGTGGCAGACCTGGCTGTGCCTCAGTTGAGGAGATGGACTGTTTCTGGTGCATCTCCGCCCATTTTGATTGGCAGGTTCCACCACTCCTGCATCCCGCAGGCCCGCCTAAAGACTCTTAATATCCTCAGATTAAAGAGACCCCAGCCCCAAGGTCAGCTGAGAGAATGACTGCCTCCTCTTCAGAGTGAACACCAGTTCTTTTCATTTTCACTTTTACCACACTCTTTGTCTCACTTTTATTCCACTCTCTTCCAATCTCTGTCTTTTGATCTGTCTTCTACGCATCACAGTCTTTTTTCCCCCTTCCTTTTCTCCTGCCGTTGCGTGTATGTATATTTACAAGAGTGCACATAACTGGTGTCTGGGGAAGAGTAAGGAGAGGTGGGGAAGGGAAGCCATTAGGGGAATAAAGAGAGGTGCTGCCTCACAGCCAAGCTTCACAGGCCAGTGGAGCAAATCAAATTGGGTCTTGTTCTGCGGCAGGACACACACACACACACACATACGCATATATACACAGGCTCACAGACAGACACACACATGCATACCCAGTCAGTGACAGTGGCGGAGGCGCACAGTTGACAGGGAGGGCCTTTGGGACATCATAGGGCTGGGCATGTTTAGGG
This sequence comes from Thalassoma bifasciatum, assembly GCA_008086565.1. Classification (NCBI taxonomy): domain Eukaryota; kingdom Metazoa; phylum Chordata; class Actinopteri; order Labriformes; family Labridae; genus Thalassoma; species Thalassoma bifasciatum. Next base: position 184,767 of record RPOG01000841.1, read on the forward strand.
CTGGCCCACAAAGAGATGCATTCATGACCCTCAACTCTCATGAGCAAACAAATTTACTATGAATTTATGACATGATATGATTGTGAATTTTACCCATCTCGCTGATAAATGATTTCTGAGATACACACATTCATTGAAAATAAATATACTAAAGATTCTAATAATTCAAACTTTTTTTGTAAGTTTTATGCTTAGTCCTCACATGAACTAGAAATATATCATCAAAACATTATCATCTATTGTTTGTGATGTGCCCGGAGGATTTCTATTGCAGGAAGTAAAATAAATCCAGCTTGCCTGCACTTATACCTCTGTCTTAACTTCTCGATTCCTCCATTCTCATATACCCTAAATGAAGTTATTAGCAGGCTCATAGAGAAGCTGGAGAACTGTCAGTGGACTTCAGGTAAAGGTCACCGAGGCTAGTGACAAATGGAACAGAGAGTCATCCTTAAAGCTGAACTTTCATTAGAAATACATGGTAATCGCGCCAAAACCTTAGTCAACATAATGTCCGCTGCCATCTATACCATATCACTGCCTACAGGGCACTATTCATCTATGGAGAAATAAAAGGAGATGGGTGAAAATAACATGCAATGCTTACACTTCATTCAGCTCCCCTAACGGATTACCACCACAAATCATTTTGGCTCAATTTATTGCATGCCTACAGAGAGGGGGCAGATATCTGATGGATGGTTGTCTGCAAATGGACTTGTCGGTAACAGAAAAATGCTCAGGCTTTAATTAAAGAGGGCTGGACAAGTGAATCTACGGTGGGTTTTGGGGGTCTCTCCATGTCTGCACAGGCAGGGTCCTGAACCTGCAGGTTCTCCAGAGATACAGGTGAATGCAAAGCTGTACATGCTTATATGGAAAAATGAATACGTAAAGAAAATTCTCATCCTTTTGTAGTTCTCTTGTCCCAAGAAAAGAGCTTTAGATGTGAAGATGACACTTCACTGGACAAAGTATCAACACATTGGCATTATCACTCATATCAGTTCAGTGGTTTAATTTTTCTTAGATATTGAAGGTGTTAGAGGAGGGGGACACAATGATTTTTTTTGACACCAGTAAACACAGAAAAATGACAGTAAAATGAAAGAAAAAATGTATTCATATTGATTAAACTGTTTTGCTTACACTGTTATATGTATCTTGTTTTAACATTAACATGTGATATGAAGGGCTGCTTTAAAATTTTATGAGGTCAAAAAGTAAAATTTTGTTCTAATACCAACAGAAGTTATCTTGATTGAATATTGTATTGATTAATTGTGACAACCCTTGTCTTATTACTTGAAAGCTGTAGCTTTACTACACAGCTGGGAGGGACTAAGGTGATTGTCAAGTCAACACTAATTACTAATTTATTTGGACATAAAATTTGAAGTTGAAATATATCTGAATTGTAGTTGAGATGATGCCAACTTATAATTAAGTGATATTTCAACAACTTCAGTGACCTTTTTTCCACATTGAGAATAATATGCTTGAATAATAAATGTGCAAAATCATATTTTACAGTGTAAAAATGTTTTTTTGTTTTGTTTTAATGCTCATAAAAACACATGGGTAAAAAATGCATTCAACACATTTGTACAGACTCCAGGTCAAAACAAGATACTCTCTTCGTGTTCCAACTGCACCTGTTATTCTCCGACTGTTATTCACCACTGTGCTTTACATTTCACTCTGATGACACAAATCCTCTGCAGCTACTTTTGTTTAAAGCAGGCCTTTAATGAAGAGCTCTTCAGCTAAATACATCTTTATTCTGCGATTAACGACAGTGCTTGAAGTAAGCACTGGTGTGAAAGGAGGCTGAGGCCCTTCAGCAGCCAAGTCCTCACAGCCACTCTGCCATCAATCAGGCCTTGTGTCCAGTAAGTGCTGCCCACATTTATGAAATATTCATCAGCCATTCACTTCTGCTTTCCACTCACCCTAATCATTGCGTTTAGGCAGCATTGTGTCACCTCTCCTTTAAAAAAAAGGCTACAATCATCCTGCTGAGGGGAGGTGAATTACAGAATGTTCTTTCTTTTAAGATAGGCGTAGCTCTTGTGGACATTTTCGTAAAGTGGTTTAAAAGTGTCAGTCAGAGGTCTCTCCTTCTCTCCAATGGTTTGTGCTTCTAAGAAGGGTTTCAGAGTGCAAGAAGAAAGGTGAGACAAAAATAGATAAATACATAAATTGAGTAAGCAGTTCATAGCATAAAACAACTAAACTGAAATAACCTATTCATCAGCAGAGCACAAGTTTAAGACCACAGCTAAAAACACCCCCAAAAAAGGAGAAGAAAAAAAAAACTAGAAATAGAAATATACGTTTTCAAGAAAAACCCGGTAAGAAGTAGCCCCTCTGTCTGAAAACATGACAGACAATGATATTGAATCCACTTTCTGCAGATAGCAGATACTGAAATGCTAGTCAAGGCTGACATGAGAGAGGCTTGAGTTCACTAACAGCATTTGACCTGTCCTTAGTTTCAAAGTATCACTGTTGTAGCGCAGAAGAAGAGAAGTGGTCTAAAAGCTGAACTATAGTTGACTGGGAATAAACCAAGGGAACTTTTAAGCTAAGGTATATTTCAAACACCAAAATACATTTGTGCAGAAAAGAGGCACTGGCAGCATATATATATATATACACACACCTACGTTCTGAAAGCATTACATAAAAAGTTGCACTGAACAGCAACCAGCTATCCATGCTGACTTTTCCTCTTTAATTACTTTTTAATAGGAGCTTCTAACACAAACTAATCTCAGATTTCACTGTTAACCTCTGTCTCTCTCTTTCTTTATCTGTGACTCACTTCCCCCTGTCTGTGATTAATGTCATTATAATACAATGAGCCTGATATTTCCATCACTCATCTTCAACTGATCCCGGACCCTGCCGATGAAAGGTTGTGATATTCATCACCGTCCACCAGCTGCAGTCAAACCCACGTCTCAGATTACAATAGCAAAGGGAAATTCCACCTTATTCTTCACCCATTTGCAATTCTTATTGCAGTGAGAAAGTTAATCTATCCCCAGCAATAACTCATTGGATGTTACAGCTTAAGCAAAGATGTCCTCAGTTGCCCATCTTGCATGTTAAACAGGGGGCAAAGAGCCTTGGTACCATTTTCCAAACACAACTGAGCTAACACTGATTTATTGCTCCAGTTTATATAACTCATATTAGGAATTCATGGACCTGGCAAAAGGGATTAGAGCGTTTATTTCAGGCAGGGAGATGATCCTGTCATTAATGGTCGATACTTTCATCATCGTTTAAACCAGAGGAATTTGCCCGGTGACGAATCGTGGCGGACACAGCTATCAGAGTTCTGCAGCTGTACTCGTTATCTGCCGACGACCGCTCTGCTCGGGGAACGTGGACCCGCGCCCATCAAACTTGGATTAGGCTGTCAATCAAGCGTCGGCCGCGTATATTGTGTTACAGTTTCTCCCCAAATGTCACCAAGATCAGAGTAATTTCTTGGCTAATTGCATTTCGTCTCCCTTTAATGCTGCACGTTTAATGGTTTTGTTACATTGCGTGACAAGATGGTGTTTCTCTCACACTGGCACGGTGATGAGCATAAAGAGGGCTGCGCTTTTGTTTAGAGAAGGAAATGAAAGAATAAATGACTGTTAAAGTTCAGAGGGCGTATTTCTGAAATGGCAGCAAATAAAGAGAGGAAACTGAGAAATGATCCCAATCTTCTCATAGCGTGACATCAATTACACCAAATTCTCATTAGAAAGTGCTGCTCTGTAAGTCTGCTAGCTCTGCCTGGGTTCTTTTATTCTGAAAGAGTTGCCATGTTATGCTGAAGATCTGTGTCAGGCAGCTCTGAGGATTTTCTCTCCTCTGACATCTACTTTCTTACACGTCACTGACTTGGTTTTAACACCACAAATACAATTTTACTTTATCCATGTGCTTTACTACAGCTAACCATTGTAGCTACAGTATACTCATTAATTTCCTCTTCTCAGAACTCTTTGCTTTGCCGAAATACTGTTAACCATGTGGCGTAACATAATGAAATACTAATTCCACTGCCTATCATGGCAGGATTACACTTACAATACCTGTCAAGTTATAAAAGAGGGATAGGAAAAACATTTTTTTTTTTTACAAATTGTTGCTTGAATTCCTCAAAGGCAGAGCAGTCACAGCTGGATGTTGGTCAAGGACCGCACATTTATTACAGCAGTGGCTATATACAGTGTGTCCTGATGTATGCATTATGATGGTGCCGAACAAAACCTTCAGGTTCAGTACTGTCGAGTATAGTTTGGAATGGGAAACACTGATTTTTCTTGCATTTCGAAAGCCAACTGTATTCTGCTTATTGGACCACCAACATATTTTACGTCTAGTTCATACACTAAACATGTAGAGAATAGACAGTTCTTTTTTTTCTCCTCCAGCCAAGAGCAGATCCTCCAAAATAAACAAAAAATTATATGCTAGGGACTGTATTATTCCAAGGAGAGACTATTCTTATTTCGCACATTGCATTTATTTTTAAATAATGTTTAGTAGAGTTATATGGTAGAACAAATCACTTGCATAGCTTCTCAAACAAGGCTATGGTAAACTGAAATACACCAGATTCGTCTGCACTCCAGCTCTGCCCCATACTTTTTTGACGGAGTTGGTCAACACTCGCCGACTGCGTGTTCAGTCTAGCAAACTGCACGGCTAACCGCTAGAGCAGGGGTGGCCAACCCGCGGCTCGCGAGCCACATGCGGCTCTTTGCCTGCCAGTGTGCGGCTCTTCCGTCCATTCTTCAAAAAAATGAGGCGCTTTAAAAATGTATCAGGTGTGGGCGGGGTGAGTGATCGGAGCAGACTGCGCATGTGCAGATGAGAGGGTGTTGAGTTCGGAGCCTTATACAGTGTATGGTTCGGAGGGAAAAGAGAACAGTGCAGTTGCTGGGGCACATTTCTGCTTAACGAAAAATGGCTGGGAAAAGTGTGCAGCAAAGCGCAAGTTTGAGACTGAACTGAGGACTTTTTTTAACAGAGTGGAGAGTGAATTTTTCTTTGTTGAACGTGATGGAAAGCCATTCTATCTCATATGCCAGACATCGTCGGGACATTTCAAAGTTGCAGATATCTGTTATCGTTGATACAGGCATTTGTTGCGTATAATTTTTTGGGGTAGAAAAGTCAGAAAGGGGAAGGAGAGAGCGAGAGGGAGAGACTGTGACTGTGTGTGTATGTATGTCAGTGGCGATTGCTCTAAGACTGCAAGGGAAGCTCAGCTTCCCCTAAAATGTAAATTCATAAAAAGAAAACATGGTGAAATATGTACAGCTGTGTGTATATTTCATTTACTAAATATGCACCATGACGCCTTCATCTTTTATTCAGAATCAGCTTCAGGAAACCGACACAAATTCCCTGCAGCTCCACAGTGTTTTACACAGACGGACGCTTATACTCAGCCTCTCTGGGGTCTGTGGAGCAGTGGGCGGGCCCTGACGCTCAGCTTCTGGATGATGATTGGATGATCTGTCTGAGGCTAAATCCCTTTTTGATTGACAGTGAAATGAGCGAATCATTGATCTTATAAACATGCACCGGAGCATTTCAGAGTTTTTTCATTCCGTTGTTCTTGGTAGATCCGGAGACTTCACTGATAACCGGCCACTTTCTCTTTTTAAAAAACCATTAGAAAAAGAAAGGGGGTAGAATTTACATACAAATAAGCACACACATTCATGATGTCTTAAATCTTCTCTCTTTCCTTATTTTGTTTTAACATTGTTGTTGGTTTTAATTTTTCTGATGTTTTTTCTCCTTTTTGGTGGTGGTTTTAGCCTTTTACAAAAAAAAGTTACATATTTTTATATACTTTCCTCTACTCCTCCACACATTTCTCTATTATTTCCCCCTTTATTTCAGTATTTTGTTTCTTTTCAATGTTCATTTTAATTTCTGTCAAGCACTTAGTAACATTGTTTTGAAAAGTGCTGCATAAATAAAGTTATAATTATTATTCTGTAGGCTGGGAAAAATGAACTTCCTCTCCTTGAAAGACCAGCAGCTGCAACTGTTATGTTTGTGTGTGTGTGTGTGGAGGTAAGGGATGTGAAAATGTGAAAAAAGACAGCATGAATGAGGGAGATACCATGTGTAAGGGTCTGAAGATGAACCGGGGGACACTGGTTTGCAGAAATGTACTGATTTTCATTTAATGTAATTTCCTGTTTGTGTGAAAGAGTTTATAAGCCCACATTTAAGATGTGGCTCTTTGTCGTGCCACTGTGATTTTTATGGCTCTTGGTGTCTGACTGGTTGGCCACCCCTGCGCTAGAGTCACGAGGCTGGGAGGTTCCTGTGCTCCCCGCCCCATTGAGAAGTCTCTCTGTATGAAAATTTACCCTATTTTTCATTACTAATAAGTTTTCTGGTACTTTTTAAAGTTTTATTGATGGTTATGCAAACAGTCAAAATACAGCAGGTGTGTCTCTGTCATAACACCAGATCAGAGAGTTTTCTATTCAAGTCAATGTGTTAACTCACAATGGACCCAGTCTGTATCTGTGATGCATCTGTAGTGTGGCTCCGCTCGGTCACGGCACACGATCATATCGGCTTCCATTCAAGAGAGTGTGTCAGCTCACATTGGATTGGTTCATCTGCAGTCAGTCTGCGTGCTTGGTCTGATAGGTCATAGTGGATAGCAACTAAGGATGCACCGATACCAATACTAGTATCGGATATCAGGTTGACACCACACTGCAGAACTTTTACTTGTACTAGTAAAAGTACACCAAGTACCAAGATATTGGAAACCACTCTAAGCAAGTTGGCTTGTCATTGGCGCCCGGAAAAAGACTGTTGACTCTTAAAATGTCAGCAACATGTGCAGGTGCAGTATGGTCTTCATGTCATTTCTTAAAATGAGACATGGATAAAATGAACGATAAATTAATTAATTATTAAAATAAGATTTCAGAGTCACATCAGAACTGCAGTGATGTGAAGTGAAATACTTGTACTTGGTTTGACAAAAATTTGTATCGGTGCATCCCTTATAGTAACCATCCTATTTTTGCCGTAAATCCGTTCGGAAAGGTTGAAGAAGATGTGCAAGCCTCCTAAATTTGCCAGATGGAGCTGAGACAGGTCAATTCAACAGAACTCAGTTATATTTTAGTCTGTTTCAAAACAGGCTTACATTAGAAATGTTCAGGAGAAAATTGTAAAAGGTCTTTTTTTCCAGCCTGAAGGGAAAGAAATGTCAATTATTACAAACACTCCAACATGTTTTATTATTGGATGGTTGAATTAAAGAATTTCCATCGTAAAATGTTGATCTCATGTGAACTAGAGGAGAGAAAGGAAACCATCCAGAACAATAACAAACACTTAGCTGCTTTCTTTTACTTCACTTAACCTCCTCTCCTTGGTGAGCAATCCTGCTTTATGTTTCCTGTGGCGTGTCTCTAATTCACAAATGAGGAGACGTTTCAAGTGGCCTTCTGTCACTGTAACAAGCCAGTGCTGCAATTAACTTTTCCTCCTGTTTTCTGGAGAGTGGAGGTGTTTGAAAGTCATTAGCGTACAGTCTGCAGTATCTAGGAAGCTTTTCTTTGATTATTTTATTTATCTTTTCTACTCCAAGAAGATAATGGCTCTTTTATGTGGTATTATTAAAGGATGATTTAATGGGGAAATCTGAAGGAAGAATGACCGGATATAATTACTGTTATCAACTGTTACACATATGCAACATAAACCATCTTAATCCAAAACACTTTTACTCTTGAACATACTCCATTAATTCTTATTTTTTTGACTTGCACAGGTTTTAATAGAAGCTACTTTTACTTAGTATTCAAATTTATGAAGTTAGTGTACACACTGTGTGCTGGGCAGGACCTTGGGAGAGATTATTGGTCAAAATAGCAATAATAAGCAACACCATAACTTCTTGGTGTTACTGCTGACATGACACTCTGCTAAATAACAAGCATATGTCAGGATTAAACCTGATTTAGTCCTGTAATGATCTCATTGTATCCACATGTGCATCTTGTGTATTCCAGCCTGTGCATGCCCATGGTTGTGTATGTGTGTGTCATTACTACAAGAGCTGGTTGCATCCATGAGCAAAATGGCTGCATAATTGGCAATGTCCATGACACTGTGCTCTCTGTAGGTGTTTTTTTTCTGCATGTTGCCCAGACTCTAATTACTGGGGTTTCAGCGGGGAGGTAAGGCAGGCGATGAGATTCTGTCAACTGACGGGTTGTTCTGTCTGCAGCACAGCCAGGCAGCCCAGAATCCCTGGAGTGCGTTTGGGAGAGACCCGGAGACTGGTCATATCAACAAATCTTAATCAAAAGCCTGAAATTGTCAGCTGTCACACACTTTTTGTGATCTTTGATTCCTTGCCCCTCCCCTGACCCAGACCACTGAATAATACCTGCGTACACATGAGCGGATGCAGACGCCTCGTGCACAGGAAAGCACATAAACAGAGCATATATTCACACCAGGCTAACACATGCACCCGCTTTCTGTTTCTCTCATAGACACACTGTTGAGACGCATGCAAGCTTGTGCACAGACAAAAAAGAAGCAACCTGCAGTATCCTCTTTGAAAAACGCAGACAGACAGTCAGGCTTGACTTATTAATATTTCATTCATTATACTTCTAATGGCTAAACTCATAACCCCTTTGTTTGGATATAACTCTGTAAAAAATATTGTTCTGCTGAAAGAAATATTCCTTTTCACTCCAAACAACATAAATAATCCCAACTGGGCTAATTTGTTGGATACTACTTGTACAAAGAAAACCATTAAAAAACAAGGAAATAAAAGTAAAAATTAGGACACTTAAGTGCTAAATAATGGTAAAAGATTTGAAATTAACAATAATAAAAGGTAGTCTTGGGAAGAAAAGGTCTGAAAATTTAGACTTTCCAATCGTCTAGCCAGTAAAACTGCTCTCTGTTCTCTGGTCTCAATATAACACAGTTATACGGCAGAATTTTGGATGGAGTCCAACACTTTGAAAACCCCAAAACCTTTTAGAATAATGAACAAAAACTGGCACCTCTAAGTTCCAACGTGACATGCTTGGGTTTAACAACAGCACATTTTGGTCAGTGGCAAACAATGCCATTTTTATTTAGCCCCAAAGTCCCTTTTCAGACAATCTTAAACTTGTGCTTCAGTTCAGGAGAGGACGGAAAGGCTCTGGTGGCTTTGATCGGCCGACTGTTACTAAGAAGCTTTGTGAGGGTTTAAAGGACCTAAAATGTATAAAATAGACGGATCAGGGGAAAGCAGAAATTTGACGGTTCAGGGGCAGGTTAAAATAGTAAGAGCACTCCCATACAATATATATCCAGTTAGTGCATATTAGGGGATGGCAGATGACAAAGGTGGGATCCAGGAGCCGATTAGCACCATAGTTAACCCTTCACATGAGCAGAGGCTAAACACAGCTTCAAATGTTGCACCTCCCTCCAACCTCTGGAGGTCAGAACTTTGGCCTTTTTATGTCATAAGTAAAGTCAAAATAGAAGTTGAAATAATAATTCTTTGTAGTCTGCCACTTTAAGTAGAGATAAAAGAAAAAAGATTTGTGTGTAATGCTAAACTTTCACCCAGATCCTTTGTGAAGCCACTGAACTGTGGGTGATTTTGGAAGAAGAGTAGTGTGATACAAGAGGCAGAGTGCACAAAGCAAACCACAACGAACAGGCTTTACCTGCTGATGCTGTCCTGAAAACTGTGCAACAGCTGACGTGGTATTAAAATAGTCTAAAAATGTAACACAAGTTTACCAACAAAGATTTTTTTTTTAATGTATCGACTTAAATATTTTAGTGGATATTTTTGTGAAAATTTCAAAATTGATAAAGGCAATGACACGCCCTGGTTAATATGAGATTATCAAAGCATTAAAAAAAAAGGTCATGAAAGGGTAACAAAAGAAGAAAAAAGAAAAACGTATTTACATGCATATAAACTAGAGGGAGGAGCTTTGCACTGGTACAATGAAGATAAATGCCACTTTCTGAGCCAAATAAGCTTACAAGACCAACAGCAAAAAGTTTGTTTAATGCGATAATGTTCCAGATTTAACAATTTTTAGAGGATCCAAACCGTTGTAGAGAGATGGGTTTTATTAAAAATGTGACATACACATGACTGATACCTGGATTGGATCAGGGCATCCTTTGACATAACCTTTAAGTTCAACCTTGGAGCTTCAAATAAATGCTCCAGCTTTAACTAGTATATGATGGAGATTTCCCTAGAGTTCTTTATGAGATGAAATGCATGATATAGCAACAGGTAAATGTAACAAACAAATAAAACAGAATGTTTTAAGCGTTGGAAATACAGTCCTCTTAATTAGCAATTAATTGATTTGAAAAAGGCAGAAAACATTTCTTCTTTTGTTTAAAAGGCCACATGAGCAGAGGCCCTGCCCTCCATAATGAAACAGGCTTGTGCTGCTAATGATAACTGTTATTTATTCTACTGCTTCACAGGTTTATTTGGGCCAATGTGGCACCATGAACCTCTCTGACTTTGGTAATTAAGTGTGTTGATACTGCAGGATGCTTACCTGCAATTATGCCATTTTAATGAGCAGCAGTGGATGGAATAAGGGCAAGGCGAGGTCAGACAGAGGCAGCAAAGCATTAGTGTTTTAATAGGCACTTAAATGCTGTTAATTTAGCTGCTGGTAATGGGGAGGCCTGTTGGAGAAGAATATCTATAGTTGCAGGCGTAGTAGGTCCAGGGCAAGATTCTTTGGGGCTTTATCAGGGTTCGATAGGAATTCTTCAACTATTCAGAGACTTCTGCTCCTGCCCAGAGGAGTATCTCCACGTCTTCTGCTTGTTATCCGAGGCAGAGCTGGCATGTTTTCAGCTCTCAAGACTTGTGATGGGTTTTAGTCGAAGGTTTGGCAGCCTCTCACCTGTTCTTGGCTGCAAAATGTGTCAGTGTCAGACTAAGCGCTGGGTTTTCAAAGAGCAGATCGAGCAGAGGAATGGCAAAAATAATTTGAAGGATGTAAAAAGTGTTAAGTATTGCTATAAGACCGAAAAAATAAGCAAGAAATTCCTCAGTTTGTGTCTGATTTTGTTTGTTGGAAACAGTGTGTAGTTAGTCTGCTTTCACATCACTCTTTCTCCAGTCAGATGTGCCGGGCTACCCTCACCGTTAGCATGGATCACATATCACCTGTGCTAACACACACACACACACACATACACACACAGCAGAGCTACAGTACAGGTTATTATAACTCCCGCGTTGCTTTCTGTGAACGTGGTGTGATAACAGTCATTAGGGTAGTCGTGGGAGGAAACTGAGTCTTATTAGAGGAGCATGGAGATTCATTGGAAAAACAAGTGCTTTCATTACCAGGTGTGAAGCTATGCAAATACATAAACACACCCTGATAGCCCAGCGCTCTCACACCTGCATGTGAGAAAAGGCTGCTTATTAACACAACAACCCTGCAATTAGTTTAGAAGAATCAGATTCAATTAAACTGGACCTGAATAATCGTATAAATGTCCAGGTGCACATGTGTGCACGCTGTGGAAAGCAAAGCTGATGTAATTTTCGATTGTAAAACTTACAAATATTATGAATTCTTCTCAACTTCACAGCTATCCTCACTTAAGGTTAGTTTTGGGTGTTATAGGGTTGAAATGATGAATCGATAAGAATGGATCAATGAATGGGTCAACAAAGTTTTCCAGTATTGGTGCATTTCATCACATGGTTATTGTCCTCCTCACTGTCACACAGAGTTCTTCACTTTGTATGGAAACCAAGTGAAGTCATAAGTCGTAATCAAAGTAAATGCTGATACAGGCAAAATATAGTGAAGGCAAAGAAAGCAGCTAAAACCTTGTTGGTGTGAATGCAGTTTATGTCAGGTAAAGCCAGCAAATGTGTTAAAAACAAACTCTGTGTCAATGACATGATACAGCCTTTAGGATACAGCAGAGATGAAACAACACCTGAGTAGAGGAGCACTTAGTGGTGAGGTAAGATACCACATGTTCCATTTGAATGTTTGGAAATATTTGGTTTGTCTCTGAGAACTTGTCTTGTAACACAAGTATCAACACATCCAGAAATGCCACCAGCTTCTCTGGACCTGAGCTCATCTGAGATGGACTGACACTTTGTGGAAAAATGTGCTGCAGTTTGATGAGTCCATGTTTCAAATTGTCTTTGAATCATGGATGTTGTTTGTGGACAAACCAGATTGTTATCAGCTCAAAGTTCAAAAGCCAGCATCTGTGATGGTGTGGGAGAGTGTGGCATCATGGGTAGCTTGCACATCTGTGAAGGCACCATTGATGCAAAAAAGTGCAAACAGGTTTTGGAGCAACATGTGCTGCCATCCCAGTCATGTCTTTTTCAGGGAGGTCCCTGCTGATTTCAGCTAGACAATGCAATGAAGTAATCTGAAATAATCTGAATGTGTTACAAAAGCGTGGCTTTGTAGTAAAAGAGTGCAGGTAATGGGCTGGCCTACCTGCAGTCCAGACCTGTCCCCCACTGAAAATGTGGCACATTATGATGTGCAAAATAGCACAACGGAGACCTCGGACTGTTGTGCAACTAAAGTTGAATATCAAGCAAGTATGAGAAGAAATTCCACCCACAAAGCTTCAACAATTAGTGTCCTCAGTTCCCAAAAGCTTGATTGAATGTTGTAGAAGAAAAGGTGATGTAAAACAGTGGTACACATTCCCCTGTCCCAGCTTTTTTGGAACATGTTGAAGGCATCAAACTCAGAATAAGTGACTATTTGCAAAAAAAAAAAAATAGTATCAGTTTTAATTTTTTTTGGGGGGGGGGGGATTTTATTCAATTGAATACAGGTTAAACAGGACTTGCAGATTGTTGTATTCTGATGTTGTTAATGTTTTCCACAACATCCCTGCTGGAAAGCTGAGAAATAGGATTTAGAAACAACCCGTTTATGTGCTAATAATCTCATTTTGAATCATGGATCACAACCAGGTATATATCTAGAAGTGACACTTTTCAAGATCACTTAAAAGTGAAGTTGACTTGAGTACTTCAATTGATATGGCAACAGCGATAGAAATGAAGGTTATCATTAATTCTTAATGAATAGACTTTTACAATACTTCTGGTTGTGGTCATGACTTGTCAAACGTGATGAAATGACATTGTCAAAGTAAAATTATGATGCAGAAAATTCATCATGCCTTTCTATAATTCAGACATCTAATACAATGACGTGAATTTTCTGTGCAGGTTTGTTGTATTTTGGCTTTGTTTTTTTCTTTTATTCTTCCCTTCTATGCCTTCCTCCACATCGTCTTAGTGAAACCAGCACAAGCACATTGCAGCATCAGAGGCAGCAGTGATGTTTGGACTCAACTGGATCAGACGACACTTTCCTGTGTGACACATTTAATGCACAACGTGCTTCCAGTGAGAGCTCTTGAATGGGTAGATTTTTTTTAAATGTGCCAGAGTGGCTCCCCACTGAGCGTTAAGCTCGGTCTTTGATGTATCGCGCTGTAATGTGGTTGTTATCCATAATCGGCTTGAATTCAGGAGGGCCATGGCTGAAAGAGAGGTACAACAGTAGCATGTTCTCGCAGTACATTGAAATCGGGAACCGTCTCCCCATTAAAACTCCTCCACCCTGGCCCTTCTGTGACCAGAACTAAACACCCTGAAAACCCTTATTACCCTGAAATAAGCATTAACAGGAAAATATAAAACATCTCTGCTTTCATAGTTTGAAACAGGATAAAGTGTAATATTACTACAGGAACGTTGTATATCATTTAAATCCTGTGAACCTGAAAGATGACGCTTAAATGGAGTTCCTTGATGTTTATGCTAATTCCTGGTCTCTGCACATTTGTGATACCATGAGTTTAAACAAGAAATAATCCCAGCGCTATCGCATTAAGCTGCAATGTGAAAGGTGGCAGGCAGACTCTGTGATATCCATCAGTGCATTGCTTGTGAGGACTATGTAGAAGATGTTTTGCATCACATGAATAAGAGTCAGGAATTTAAGGAAGAAATAATTGTTTTGAAAAATGAAACCTATTACACACAAAATGAGATCCTTAGTAATGGAGTTTTAATGTTGCACCAAGGAAGAGAGAATCCAAACCTGACAGGCCACTCCCAAATAGTCTGGGTGCTCTCCAAAATTGAAAGTCATGACAATGCTTCACAGTTATCTGAGTCTGTGTGCTGAAATAAACACAGTTTGATGTTACTGATAGAGCTCCTACAGCAGTCTCCCACAGCAGCCTTGTAAAAAATAAATACAGTTAAGCACCCAGGTTCTGGTTGTTGCTCTAGAGATCTAGAGCGTTATTATTACCACCTAGTCTGCGCTCTGGATTTTAATTTGCTTACGCAGGCCTCAACTGATTAGACTTCTTTGTTGCACCAACTGTTTTTAATATAGCGTAAATTACCCACTGTGCTTGTTTATACGACCCAAACAGGACTGAAAATCAGCAGTGAGAGTATTTAAAATTAAAGATGGCAGAGAAACAGACGGACAGATAGAAAGAGGGAAATGGATGAGATTGGGGGCGTGTTCAGAGGGGGTTGAGTGTTTGTAAAGGAGAGTAATCAAACTGCAAAACAGACCAAAATATAATATTGAGTGCGCCTGACTCTCTGACATTAGCCCAGCTATAATAGTACGGTTTGAGAGGCTGTCCTCATTGAGGCTCGCAGGAGTGAATGGAAGTGTCCTAGTTATGCATCATTACAGGGGGAAGAGCTGTCCACTTCCTGCTGGGAAGAGCTGCCCTCTGCTTTCACACTAAGCGGAGTAGTTCACAAAATAACAGCATACCAAGTGTTTGCCCCCCCTCCTCTCTTTGACAGAGGGCTCATACGAAGAGCCTGCAGGAAAAGGATACGCCTCCGTTTCAACTTAAAAGCAGGCATCTAATTCACAGCTTACAAGAGAGGAGTCATAATGGCAGACAGTTAAAAGATAGCAGAGGAGGAAAAGGTGTCTGCATAAAAATGCACAATTACAATGCTAAACCGTGCAATTTGATGTTTTTCCAACAGTAAAATGTCACATGTTTAAGATTTTAAATTCAATTCTGAGATAAAAACACAGAAAAAGGAGTGCTCCCGTTTGTGTGTATGCCTCTGTGTGTGTGTGTGTGTGTGTGTGTGTGTGTGAGTGCAGACACAAGGTTAGCCTACGCATCATCAATCTGTATTGTGAAGAGCTCCCGAGGTTTTTTTCATCAAGGTCTTATCCACTTCAGAGGTTCAACAGATTAGCGATCCACTGGGGTGCGATGGCTTTTCAGCGCCGTGCTTTACGTCCAATTTGAAGTGTCTAAGAGCATTCTTGTCATTAGTGTTTACTCGAGACTGTTTTTTAGAGAGCCCAGACTGAGTGTGACATTAAAGACAAATAAAACCACATCAGCCGTGTTGATCTTTTTCGAAGGCTCCCGAGAAACAGGGCCCAACATTTTATCTTGGCAGACAGCAGTTTCAGAGGTTATAGATAGGCCAGCTTGCCTACGCTATTATTTACCAATGGAGCAGAATGTCAGCGCTCCTATATACCTCTTTGCTTTTCTCTCTGTATTGTTTGCTCCCTGCCTTTGTGAGAGGGGGCACTTTATGGAGGTGAGCGGTGAGAGAAAATATTTCTATCTTGCCATCAATGGATCAATGGAGATGTGTTTACCTGTCTCGGGGCACGCTGCTCACTCCATAATAATGGATATTAAACAGCTTGTTGACTGAGTGCTTTTGTCCCCGGTCACTTGTCAATCCCTTCAACACTGCTGGCCAGCGGAGGGACAAACACCATAGCTGTTTGGGTTACCACAGCCACCTATGTCAAAGTGAAACCCCTCCTTCCTCTCGGTGCACAAAAAAGGACGTCGGGTCAATGAGATTCTCAATAATTAACCTGAAAGGGGTCATTTTCAGTGCACGCTCTGGAGCCCTTTAGCTCTAAGTGTCGGCCTCTGCACACACAGCCTCAGTGAGCGAGTTTGCTGGAGTTTCTGAAACGAGAGATTAATCGAGGCAGAATGTATATTTAAAATAATATACGGTCTTCTGTAGATAAAACGGTTCTTTTCTTTGGAGAACTTTTGAAAAACGGTGCCAAAGTGGTGATCAAAGCATTAAGATATCAGCAGCCACCAATTATTCCTCACATAAACTCAACTTTATAAATGTTAAGCTTGAGGGAAAGTATTAATATGTTGCCAGAATCATGATCAACGACAGATACCTGCTGATAACAGCGCACTAAGCTAAATTCTCAACCCCCCTCGAGTTAGACAAGCCCAGAGTGAAAAATCTCTTTGTTTTTAATCTCGACTCCTCGCCTTCTATATAATCCTAACTGTTCTTCCTTGTGCAATAACTGTCTCTCATGTAGTGCAGATTTTTGGCTCATTCTTCAATGAAACAGAAACCCATGGTCATTTTGTGGCCACTTTGGGGAATGCAGAGTCTGGGTTTTTGTAGCCTGCTGCAAAGCGGTGTGATGGGAGCAGCAGAATGAAAAGGGCCGGGTTTGTTTTACATAAAGGCTGCAGCCATCAGGACTCAGCAGGACAGGCGGAGAGTGGCTCTCTGGGCCCGATAAATCATGACCTGCATTCATTCATTCAGCACATTCAGACCCAGACGCGCATTTCTCTCCCAGCCAGCTCTGCTGACTCCTCATTTCTGCTCCTGTTTAATATGTGACCTTATACTAGGATTTTACTTTCAGAAAAAGAGAGAGAGAACGCTGACAGCACAGCATTAAGATGCTAGTTTTGGAGTTGAAAACACTAGATGAGAGAATGCTTTGATTTTTTTTCTTTCTCAAAGGGACAAACTTCACATTTTAAGTTATTTGAATCACAAAAGCTCTCAAACTAGTGGTGTATATTTTTCCTTTCTTTCAGGTGAATGCACAGCGCCCTTTAGGTTTAATGGAATTCATGGTAGTGAGTGACAGGCTTTGAATGGGCTGGAGAAAATGGGGAGGTAAAAGGGGCATTAGGAGAAGCTAAAGAGGTGGGGGTCGGCTAAAGACTGACACCATCTTCTGCCTGTGACACACACAAACCCACACACACACACACACACACACACACACACACACACACACACACACACAGAGTATTCAATATAGGGTCGAGGTAAAAGAATCTGAACATGTTTGTGCACAGAGAAACCTCTTTCACTATTTGTTTCACTCTGGTGAAATCTTTAATAATAAAAATAGTTGCCTTTTTGGTTGCTCCTCACAAAACTCACATCAGCACAATGATGATAAGAAGAAAGAAAAAGCGCAGTAAAGATAAAATAGCACACAATAAGTGATAAAAGTAAAGGTTAAAGAGCTCTCCACTTCCTGTTCTTTGTATTGATGTAACATAGGCAAAGGGGTCAGGGCAGAGGTTGGTGATGGTAATGGTTTGTTGGTTTAATGCTCACTGGGCTTTATTTACCTCCCACACAACATTGGTTAATTATGTCCTCCAACTGAAGGCAGAGCTGATTACCACATGACAAGCAGACTTATACTTCCTCCCTTGTCATTAGCAAGAGAACACGTGAACGCACTCGCCTTTTGTCTCACTTTGGCCGGGGATAATTGTGCAACAGAAATGATCTCTGCCGCAAATTAACAATTCCAATGAGACAAACGGGAGGGAGTAATAAGAAAAACAGTGCAGTCGAACTTCTGGCAGATGTTACTTTTAAAAACGCTGAGAAGGAATAAACATTTCCACTGATGGAGCTGGTAACCATGACTGTGTCTTAAACAAACATGTTACGTGTCAACGTCAGTATTCCTCACACATTAAACAGACAGCAGTGTGTGATAAGCAAAGGCTTCCATTGTTATTAATTTGTTATTTCTTCTCTGTTTGGTTCCTGGCTGGATTATCGTGTTGAACACACAGTCCAAATTCCACTGTAAACATTAGCAATTAATCATCTCACCGGCAGTCTCCCTTCAAATGACTGTTTTACATAAAGCTGATCAAATTAAGTTGTTTGCAGTGGCCAGATTCTGTTGTCATTTCGTCTGGCTGTAATATTCATGCACCGACGGACCGTTCTGCATTTCTTTGTTACAGTAGCCTCATCCATCCTCCTGCATGTCTCATGTGTAGGCAGACATTCCCAGCAGGAGCTCTGAACTAGGACGAGTGTTCACAACAGAAAACAGCCAGTGCACTTTATATTCACGTAATCCCTTAATTGCTTCATGGCAAAATGTCTATACCATATTAAGTAATTCAATACAGCCAGTTAATGGAAAGGCAGGGAGAGACATCATGTTTTGCATAAAACCTTTAAAGCCACCGCTTTCCAACGTGGTCTGCCTCTCTCATTTTGATCACATTGACATATTCACATCCGAGGTAATCCCCAATCTATTTCAGGGTTGAACTGGAGATGATCAGAGTCTGTGCGGAGGCTAGTGCATGTTACTACACAAAACCACTGCTGTATCACTTTATAAACCTAGAACAGAAGAAAAATAAGACAATTTATGTTTAATAGATTATCTCTTTGTTGTAACAAAGACTCCTGGCAATAAATCTTATAGCCTTTTGAAAGCCTGTTTATATTCCTTTTAGATGGTGCTACATTTGTAAGGAACATGCAATTGTGGAATGAACAACAGGGCTAGGTACTGTTGCCTCACGAAAAAAATTTACCGAATCTTTTTGTTGCCAATGCCAAATAGCTTATTCTTCTGCTACTATCAACTCTATTCCTAACTAACACAAGTTGATTGACATTTTGTGCTAAATTGAGCTGACAGGTGAATTAACACTAAGAATATGATTATTACTTAAAAAAACTAACCCATTATAGCAAACTTAGCATGATATAAAAATTATATTCATTACATTTTATATATGTTTTGTATCAATAGATTACAAAAAGGGTGACAGTGTTGGGTTTCTTTAGCCAATAGCAATAACTAAATGTTAAATTCTTCCTGGTGGTTGATACCAAAAATTAACTTATTTTAAAAATCTTTAAAATGTTGGTGTGATTCAAGCTGAACACTGATTTGTGTTTGAACAGAGGGACATGCTGGGAAGACAATGAGCTCCGTTTTTAACAGATTTAGTTGAAGGAAGTGTTCCTTCATCCGTGAGGATATATCAGCCGGACACACTGATGTCCAAGCTGAGACAGTTGAGTCACCAGGTGGAAATGACAGGAAAAGCTGAGTGTCATCAGCATGGCAGTGGTGGGAGAAACTTTATCTACTTATAAACTCTAAAAAATGTTGCTGACAAAGAAAAACCTGTTAAGCCTACTTTAGGAATTAATAAGCAGAATTGATTAGGGCATTGATATCAATGAAACCTTATCAATACCCATCCCTCACATCACATTCAGGAATTTTGTCTCAACTTGCTTGAGCTTTTGGGTAGCATCTCAAAAAGTATTTATCTGCTCTGTATTCATGTACCATGCATCCATGCTCGATATAAATCTTACTGAATTGTCAATAATTTGAATATTTGCACATGTTATTGGAGAATTCCCCTAAAATCTATTTAAGACAATAAATTAAAAATAAACCCCTACAGTAAAAATATGATAAACAACTAGATAGTTGTGACACAACTGGAAATATTCCAAAAGTGATGAGATTTTATATCCAAATGTTCTTCTAAGTTAAGAAAAGCCTTTCACAGAGTAATTTAAAGGCCCCTTGTGATGGCCTGGAGGAGGTTTTGAATACATGAAGACATCACAAATCCGATCAACTAATGCTTAGAGCACTACCTTTATCCAGCAGCCGTTCCCTGTGGATGACTGACAAAAACAAAGAATCTATGGGTGGAGAGTCTTAAAAGCATCTGACCTGCATCTGCATTGCAAACCCCGTCATGTCATAATGAAAGTTTTGACAACATTCAAAGCAGACATGATGGAAAGCAGTAAACCGTGGATGCTGTTTGAAGATGCATAACACTCTCTTGGGAGCAAGCTGTCGTAGTGGTGGACCCTTCTTTGCTGACATCATTCAGAGGTGCTGGTTTGGAATCATCAGCTTTTCAAATGTATGCTTTTGTGGTGCATAATGAGCTCCAATTAAATTGTTCTTTCTTCACTTAACGTAGAGAGCTCACGTGTGTGGGAGTGTGAATAAAGTGTAAAACAGTCTTTCATTCTATCTATTGAGTTTTTTATAAAGTGTACATTTATAGAACACAGTTCCCACTAGGAACATATTCTGGTATTTGCTTAATTTAGAAACTCAAACAGAAGACAATGGCATGTTTGATCATCAACTAAAAACAGAAGTGTGCTGACAATGCCTTGTTGACACTATATGACTGTTGGCTCTTAAATTTTTCATTGTCAAGGCCAACATGCAACCATTGGCTGCACTGATCACCATGACAAATGAGCTTAGAATAAAGGCCAAGCCATTTTCTCATTGATGAAACTCCTCCTGCCCCTGCAAGACCAAGAGTCTCAGGGGTTGCAGTTTCAGTCCAAAGGAAAGGTCAGATGGACTGACTTTGGCTTACACTCCCACAAAGGGCTGCAGACACAGGGAGCGAGGCTCAATGTTTGGATGGATTAGACACAAACAACGTACAAACGAAAAAGAGAAAGTGGTCAGTGTTGCCCTCTATACAGAGAATGAACAAGTTTGATGGGAGTGAAATTGGACACACTAGATGCACACCATTAGTTTATATTTTCTAAACTTCTTGTCCAATTTACTGATTGAACCTGACAAAGAAATGTAGCATGATATGACTAGTTATCCAACTAATAGAATAGAATGACAACAATTTGTTGTATGGCCATGGTGAACCATTTTGTAAAATTAAGACTTTGTCACTGCTTGTCACTGCGTTGGTCAGGGTTGTAAAAATTCTATTGACATGTTCCTAATAGTCATTACAAATCTCAGTTGTCTAACAACACTGAAACAGAAGTTACTTACCACTCTATCAAACATCTCTAAATCAGCTAAACTATATTTGGGATGCACTGGTCTCATGCAGGTAACGGGTATAGATTGGGATAAAGACTCAGTGACATACAGTTACACCAACCCACAGGGTGGATCTATTCAACTCAGTTCCACTTGTCGGTTTCTGTATTTTTGCTGGGCAGAGCTACAATAACATGTAGGAGGATAACTATGGGTTTGTTTTGTCAACAGCTTTGGCGGCAGTTTTCCATATGCGCAGGTTTAATTCATTATTCATCCTCTGCTTTTAAAAAGTTTTGAAAACCTGAAATTGCCAAAACAAAATTCTCATCCTTATGTTTATGAATAAAGAATGTTAAATGAATTTTGTTATCAGATCAGATTGGTACGAGTAGTAGTAGTAGTATTTGGGCTTAAAAAGTCAGATTGATGTATCCCCCAATTGAACTCCCTTCAAGATATTATTTCCTGATAAAATACAGAGCAATCAATAGTTTGAAGCTTCAAAAGTTTGTTTGGCAAACATTTGCATTAGCAAGCCAATGCTAAAGAAACGTGTCAGTTACTAAATCACACATATGCCAGTAAAATATGCTTGCAATAATATCATATATCATATAAATATGTTGGCTTTTGTGAGTGAAAACATAAGCCCAGTACTGGTTTGGAGCAACTGGACAGTTTTAGCCTTGCCAGTTCCTCAGGTGTGTCACGCAATGTTAAGTATAATTATTGCAAATCTGTGCATTACTTTCCTGTATGTTTTTGGTGCTGTGGTATCTCATCTCATCATTGTTCAAAAACTTCTTTTAGGCGTTCATCTTTTGGGGCAAACATACGCTAGAAACTTAGTGCTAGATTTTTACTTTAACGGATTAGTTTTAGAATAATACTTTTACAATGTCTAAACAGAATTAGAAACTTGTTGTAGATAAAAAACTAGATGTAGTTGACCCACCTCACATAGTCCTGATTGTTTTGCTGCATTGTTCTTGGTCTAAAAGCTAACCTCATAACACAAAACTTGGCAGGTCCTTTAATACACGTTCTTTTTTAAAAATGTTGTCTGTTATGGGTACAAGAGGCAACATTCTGTGTTTTCATGAAGAAAAACACAACAATCTGTCTTCATGGAAACCGCACTGACTGCATACCCAGAATCCTCTGATGAGCATATTTTTCTGTCTTGCACAATTTTCATTGCTAAAAGGTAAAGATCTCAATCTGCAGCAGATGAGTAAGGACATGGAAGGCCAAGAAGACAATGGATACAGGCCAGGGGACAGGGATCTCATATTTAGCTCGTGATTGCACTCAGGGTAGACAATAAGTAAGATTCATTAGGTCATTTTTTACTTGCGTCTGCCAAGATCTGGAATGAAATGTTAAATGTTTCATGGGCTAAGAAAAGGGCAGAATTTGTCTTTGTTTTTGCCATCAGGGAGAGAGCAAGGAAGAGAGAGCGAGAAGGGGAAAACGGAGAAAGGGAATATGATAGACTGAAAGATATGAAACAATGAAAATAAAGCGCGAGTGGAAGAAACAGAATGAGGGCCAAAGTGCAAGAGCAGGAGAAAGTCTGGGAAAGAGGACAAGAAAAGAAAGGAAGGAGTGAAAGAGGAACGTAAGTGGGTGAAAGAGTCAGGGGGAGTGAGGAAAGGAGGGAGCGCGGCTGAGTGTTTTGGGCTGTCTGATGGATGAGGGTGTAGCGGGGTTGGGTGGGGGCGGTGTCTCCTGAATGATGATGGCCTAATATCATCATCCCCCTGTCAGGCCTAATAGGCTTTCCTTGGTAGAAATCACTCACACAGAGCCGCCATAATGCCCAGGCCCCTGACAGCATCATCCATCCACTCAAGCCAAGCGAACGTCTCCAAACTAATAAGGAAATATATGGTTCAAGGAGATCTGAAAAATTAAACAGGTAGCTTATGAACAATTTGTTTCACAGGGATGTTTATTATATCTATCGAATGTTGTAGCAGTTCAGGGTGTCTCTCTCACTTTGCGTTGGAGACATTAGCTCCGAGCATGATTTGCTGACGAAGCAGGTCTGTAAAGTATGAAATGCACACCATCTCTTACGCCTCTCCTTCAGCACTGGCCTTGTCCTCCAGTTACACCTGGTCTTACTTTTGTCGGTCCTAAATAAGGCAGAACAGCTCCTTTAACCTCGTAAAGCTATTTTCCACTGCTGTTGAATTAACAACATGCACAAGCAGGAAAGAGACGTTATCACTTGGAGTAAAAATACTTTTTTGAATCCCTAATCACCTGATCTAACAGTCCATTGTTCTCATCTTCTAAAATATTCTAAATTTAGCTGCAGAGCTTTGGAGGAGTCGCCCATTCCTTGTTTTCCTCGCAGCAAACCTATCTGCAGTACACCTGTCATTGCTTTCCCTCATGCAATGGCTGATCACAGCACACTTTAAACATGCTTACTCTCCTCTTATCTCTTCCCATACCCTACCGATCCTGCTATCTCCAATCACAGCTTTAATCATATGACACCTTCTCAGCAACAACACCCTCCCCCCTCCTCTTTCCCCACCTCCTCTTCCTCCGCCAGCATTCACAGGAGAAAACTGCTGCCATCAATAACGAAGAGAACTTTTTCAAAGTCTGCTCTTAAAAGCCCTCGTCCCATCAAAACGATCAGATTTCATTATCGATTGTGTGCTATGAAAAAGAGACTCTCTTGCGCATTAGGCAATCATTGTTTTGGCTTCACATAATACATCCATAACATACATTTACATCTCGAGTCCTCCGCTCTTTTTCTTATGCATATAAAGTAAGGATTTGAATACTCTTCACTCTTTCTGACAGTCAATATTTGAAGTTGGATGGGGGATGGAGTGGCGCTCACACACAAACACAAACGCACTTATTTATAGAGTTATACTTAACATACTCACAGTTCTACCTCCAAGTCAGAGGCTATGAAATCAGAAGCTCTTCTTCAAACAAATAACTTCCACTGTTGATTAAAACTTTTACTGCTCCCATTCTTTAGGACCCTTAAATAAAGTCCATGTAATATCCCAAAAATGGGGAAGTGGGGGTCAATTTCTAGGACTTAACCTATCAGACATCATCATATTTTGCATCAAATAAACAATTACAAATCTAAACACTCTTCTTTGACTTTAATAAATGCCAAAAAGTAGCGTTTCCTCTTATAATATTTGCACCAAGCAGGAAATTGTCAAAATATTTGCCTGAGAAACAGCTGAGGAATCTGTGTGTAATCTGTCTTGCTTGTTCTTTTCAGCTGGCCCTTCACATAAAGGCAGAAAAATAATATGTTCAATCAAGTTGGTCATCAAAGATACTTCCAATAAGAAACAAACCCAGATGTATGAACAAGCAGGTCCCTTATTTTGTGAACATCTTGCTTTTTCAACAAACTTCTGTATACTCAGCTGCATCTCAATTGTGGTCAGCTCTGATGCTGCCATACACTCATCCGCAGCCTTGTTATCATTGTGCACGTGGCAATCAGTCCACCCTCAGCATACCCCCTCTCTGGTTGTTGGTTGAACCTGTACTGCAAAGGATGTGTGTTAATAAGAGGGGGCTTTGGTGAGGTGAGTCGTGAGGCCATTGTGGTCTCCACGCTTTCTGGCTCCCTTTGTGCTGTGAAAGCCGGGTGATACAGTAACAGCCAGAGGCAGAAAGGAGCTGTCTGTCGTCGCTGCGGCTGGTAACACTTGTTTCACCCACCCTTTCCACCGGCCTGTAGAGAATAGAGGAGAGGCAGCTGGTAGGTTTAACAGGAAATGCAGCGGTAACAGTGTCAACAGCTGCCCTCACGGCCACGCAGGCCAAACGGTCGGCAACAGCAGGCCGTATGAAAAGCTACATGTTTGTATAGCTGCGGGGATTTAGTTTATACTGTATCTGTGTGTAGTGCTGCACTGCCAAATTAGAGCCTTTGTGTGTTTTCTCATTAGAGCTTTATACTCTGGGCTTAGTCATTTCACAGGTGATGACAATGTGGATGCCCATGAATGTTGAGTAAACAAGAACAGCTGGGGCAGAGCAGGCTGAAGGCTTAAAGGGAGCCTGAGGTTGGGTAGCCCAGCTCTGCAGTAGCTACTATACATCTTTTTGGGGGGTTGATACATAACAGCTAGTATAAAAAAAAAACAAACAAACATATTGATACAGTCAAATACATTACACTGTGAATCAGGAGTAGTCAAAGCTGGGAACTTTTTTGTGAAAACCGTTGGTTTATTCAACTAACCAATCTCATGGCGGCTATTACCATTAGCAGCTAGCACTAGCGTTGCAAGTTTTGGATGCAAAATTCGGTTGTCCATATCCTTCTGTTTTGGTTTCGTGTGCCACCAGAACATTTGGTGGCATTTGCATAAATACTGTATTCAAACTGTATTCTGTAAAGCTAACAAGTCCTCCTACTTGCCATTCAGTGACAAGTTGAACTGAAATGTAACTGTTTTAATGGCTCCTACTTCTTCATCTGATTTTAAATCAGAGACAATCTTTGAGACACCCTGATTGTCACATTTACCATTTTTAACATTTCACTAACCACATTTATCTGCCATGCCCAGGCAGAATGTAAATAAATAAAAGAAGAAGAAATCGTTGCATTATTTTTAAGTTTTTAGCACTCAATGAACTTTTCCTAAATGCCAAATCTCTGCTTTTGGACTTCTCTATACATTCCAAACATAGGGTTTATTCAGACAAGCATGAAATATGACTCTTGCCCACACAGATATTTGCATGCTGCAGTTCAGTTGTGCAAAAGGAAGATAAGGGCAGGAACATTCCCATTACCTCTGGCTGTTACAGTGACCTCAAAGTCAGGTCAAGATGACCCCCCGAGGAGTCAATAAATCACAATGTCACCTCTGCTGCCCAATCCCCTCTTGCTATCACTAACTTTGAGTGTCCTTAGCATTCTTTCACTTCCCCTGCTCCTTGCTTGACCCTACCGTCCAAACAAACCGCCTGTCAGCGCTGCAGCGACAGGTACGACAGCTCCGGCTCGACGTGAGGAGTGATCTCCCCCCAAAAAGTAACACTCTCCCCTGCCCTCGACTTTCTGTCTCCAGCGTTCTTCTATCTTCTCCTCCCTCTGCCTCTGCCCGGCTCAGGAACAACTCAAGCTTCAAATTTGGCGTTTTTTTTTCCTCCCCTCCTTTCCCTAAGTCATAGTTGAGCTGTGAAAATATGTAATTACCACATGTACGCTGAGCTATTTGAAGATGGAATTTGATTTTAGTCCATATCCAAATTCCATGTGAGAGTTTTCAAATAAGAAACACGGGGGGATAGCAGTTTAAATTTCAGTCCACAAAATCAGAGTCTATATTTAAGTCTTAGTTACATCCAATTTGCTGGGAGCTTTACTTCACCCTCACAGGATCATTGTTGGACATACATCTTTGAATCTTGTGGTATTATCTACCATTTGCTAACTTTAATACCTTGCTGGGATTGCTCTGCAGCTCAGCTTATTCTGTGGCTGACTTGAAGATTTGGAGCTCCTTTTATGTACTATTCATTACTTTAATATGAAAGCCTCATTGGGGTCATCTTGGGATGAATGTAGCCATCAGTTTACATTCTTAGTCGTCATTAGATGAATAAATATCAATGAGATTACCTCATAAGCCCCTGGAAGTTCCCCCTGCGACCCCTCCGCTACAGAGTCTTTTCAGACGTGGAGGAAGTATTAAAGGGCTATTTCAGCTACTGTGTAAAATCTTAGCTACCATTTTTTGAGTGAATTATCCCAGATCTTTTTCATGTTGCAAGAGAGACCACAACGCTTCCCTGTCCTTAGTGAAACATGGTTTTGATAATAGGAAGTAGGAAGATCAACAGACTACGAAAATCTGCTTTCAATGACCTTAAATACCTTATCTGCACCTTTGAAGCCAGGGTGAGGTGATTGGCAGGTCAATTTGTGATAGTATCGGTCGATGTACTTGGTGCTCCTAATGCTCTTTGCAGCAGATAAGTCTGCTTAATATGAAAACTGTCATAATTCATCCGCCTTTTCAGCTATATACATTTGCTCGTGGTACCATCAATCCGGTCACCTGTCAAAGAAGACGCGTCAGGATTCCCATTCCACCACCCGCCCTTGTGTGATTTCACTTTATGGAGCTTATCCTGCACTGTGAAGCATTTGGGATTATTCCTCTGCTATGTTCAATCAAAGTTAGTTTTGCCCTCCTGGAACATGGCGTGCAGCAGAGATAGGGAGAGCACAGCATGGATGTTTTCACTGTCCGCTTTTTGTCCAGTCTCCCTGTCAAACCCGTCATAGCCCCATCCTCTCTCAGCCGGTAGTTTCCTGTGCAAATTAACAGACTCAGTGGTGAAGTAGATTCCAATTTTGAAGCAAAGTAGAGTGTGCAAATTAGCCATGTTTTTTAATTAAGCCCAGAGCACAGTGCGAAGGCAGAGGGCCATTGTTCCGGATGGGCCAGGTGCAAATTTATTCTCTGGGGAAGCGCCGCGATGTCCGTCCTCCAGCCGAGTCCCATCCTCGGCCTAATCAGTCCCCAGCTTGAAAAGTGTCTACGTTTTGGCACCCTCTCGCTGAGAGACGCTGCTGAGAGTGGTCAGAAATTGTTCATCATTTGAAGGCCTCATTTGTAACATTTCCATTAAAAGTTGCCACCATGCAGACAGGCTCAACATTTGATTTTTGGTAATTATAGTTGCTGTACAAATGTATCATTCAGGTTTTGTCAGGTCAATTGCCTTCCTGTGAGTCTCTGTGTGGGATGTTTTAGGTGTTTGCTGTCCTGCTAGTTTCTGACTGACAGTCTCTCATGTTTGTTATCCCAAGGTGATGGTACAGTCCCCCAGAATGGAAAAATGCAAAAACACTCCAACATTTCATTTTTGCCAAAGAAATGCCCCAGATTTTTGTATTATGAACACTTCTTTAACATACAAGAACTATTTTGATCTTAATTGTGTTATTTTGAACTTTTTGTTGGAGAAAAAACCTCCTATATTGCAGTCTTCCATGGAAAAGAGTTGGTCTGATTGTGCATAAGACACATTTTAGTCAAGAGAAGATAATGTTTTGCGTTAAAAGAGGCATGAAATAAAACATCCAATTCTGAAATGGGTGGGGCCTCGAATATGAAACACAGATCCCCTTTTGGGTGACAATCCTGCCTTCTCTTTGGGTTGCACACGTTGCTCTGTGGGGGCCTGAATCAGACACAGACTAGCCACAGATAATGAGCTGTCTTTAATCATGGAGACAGTACTTTGAGATGCTTTGCATCACATTTGCAGGGAAGAGAAGGCAGTGGGTGGGTGTATGTGGGGTGGGGCGGGAGGGGGGGTCTAATTACTGTACTGCAGGAAAAATCACACAGCTTCCTGTCCATTGGAACTGAAGCTGAGTCCTAACCAACCTTGACAGGAAGTGACAACAAAGAGTGTCTGTGTTCTGAGCACCTCAAAACAAAGAAAAGTAAAAAGCAACAAAACTGAAGACACTCATGATTGGAAGATGTAGATTATTGAATCTTTTTCTGTTCCAGAGTGGAGCCACGCTGAGCCTCATTTGAGCTTCCAACAGATCCAGAAACAGATCCATCTCCATGCAGATAAGACATAATATAGTGCTTACATTTGACAGCACTCACCATATACCTCATTGATGTTTGAAAATTTAACTCTTGACAGTTTGCCTGGACATTTCCAATGCATATCAGAGACACGCCCTTTTCTGCTGACTGATTTAAGATGAAATAGTGTACATCAAAATAGAAAAGCCTCAAAGTGTGAGCTGAAGTTGACTTTGACTCAAACCAGGTTCTGACTGAAAGTGGCAGGAGAGGGTTCTTGTCAAATTTGCTCAAACGCAGTGAGGAGGCAGTGCATAAATTTCTAGATGGGTGACACAAAAACAAAGCACACGTCCTGCACTCACTCAGTGTCTGAAAGGCTAATTACAAACGACACCGTAAGATATTTTTGAGAAATGAAACATGACGCATATCATTTCTGAGAGGTCCCTGAAAGTGAAATCCAAATTTTCATCAGGCCTCACTGACGTTCACATCTGAAGAAGAAATGGTTGAATCCAGCCTTCTTTGGCACCACAGAGCACATTCCAATAAACCAAAATAGCCGCTGAAGATAAGTCCTCCAATCCCTTCACTATTTCATCCTTGTCCATATCCATGAGAGGCAAGAAAGATTTGTCCCACAACCCCGAGTGATCATTTGCATCTAAAACGATATTCGACATTTGTTATTCCATCAATCAATACCATCTCTTCCATTCTCTGTGTGCATAATCTCAGGGTCTGCATGCAAAACGCTTAACAATAACATGTATGTTATACAAGAAGCCATATATCATCCCTGGACGCATTTACATCCTGTTAACAATTTCTCAGGGCAGATTAGAGGGCGCTGAGACAGCAGCACAGATCCCATGAGAGCCGGGCTTTGGGAGCTGATAAGGCCAGCCAAAGGAAAGGCAGGATTAATACGTATGACCAGGACACATGGAGACCCTCTGATTATTCTGGCAGAAAAACGGCCCCTATCCCATCGGCCCCCCCTGCGTGATTAGATACAGCCCCGAGTGCGGACAGGGAGGCAAAAGGGATGGGGAGATAACCAATTTTATTTATGCAAGCCGGTTAGCCTGGCAGATCACGTCTGAGGATTGTTCACGCTACAGGGGTGAGGGATCGCACCGGGGGAGCTCACCCCTGATCACACACAGGGCTGCTTTAGCTGTCACTTTTCCACCTCGCCTTCCTACCTCTGAAGAATACAGATCAAGCATTCCAAAATATTTCATGGGCGTGGAAATATGCAATGGCACAGACCTTTGATTTTTTTTCCTCCATGACAATGAAAGATTTTAACCAATAAATCCTTATTTTGTGGAAGATTTAATATTTAGACTTTATCAAAGAAGAAATATTCAGGCATCAATCTGATCCCAGCATGTAGACTCCCTTACTGACCCATACTGCTACCACAAAACTATTACTGTTTGTGCTGAGGTTTACCTGAAACCTGTCACTTATTTGGGCTAATCACTCACCATTATATGCAAGATGAGTAAACTTCTCTTCAAGGAGTTTTCTACTAACTTCAGGGGTTATTTTATCGAAAAAGTGCTTTTTAAGGTTTTTAAGCAAGTGAAATTTGGAAAAACCTCTATTGAAATGCTATTTTAAGCTACCTCTGTACACATAAATGCACATTCTTCCCTCATATTGAATAGTCGAACCATCCAAGGTTACATCCTTGACAAGAATTTCAGCAAGTTTTAGCAGTAATTGTAGTTCACATTAGATTTTGTACACAAGACTTTATGGGAGTGGGGATTACCTAATTAACTTCCTCAAAAACATGTACTCATTATAAATTGAATTCCTTTTGGAAGTTAGAGGCTTTCTTAATTAATTAATTGTGTTAATGACCCATTAATGGTAGTGCACCAGAAATTCTAATGAGCCACCTTAATTAAATATTATCTCACTGTTTAATCAATGCTTTTAATTATTCACATGATATTTTCCGTGGAATCAATTTAGTGCCGGCTTGCAGGAAGAAAATGCTGATTGTGTGCTCGTGTTGCTCACTGATTCATCACTGAATTGGTCGTTCGGTTCAAAATCCTCTTTTAATCACAGGGAATGTGAGCCATCTGGCTTTGATCCATACATTTTTTTGTGTAAGAGAGTAATTTTGATCATTTTGATATCAATTTTAATTGGCCCCAGGTCACTTTGTACATCTGTTTGAGACGTGTTTTAATTAGAGATGGGAGATGTTGCAATTACATCTCCATGGTCTCAGTGTTTGAAGCCATTAGGGAAGATGAATGGTGGGGTTCCATATATTTTCATATAGTAATGGGTATCGTAATACGATATACCTGTAATTTCCTTTCCTGTAATATTATGATAATGGTGGCTTCATGTCTGACTTTTTGTATTCCAATTAGTCTTAATGTGGCTCCAAGATTTAAAATCTTTATTCTTCTTCTCACAGACAAATTTGTGTTCCCTCGTCACAATTGTCCACACAATGACCTTTTTTTTTTTTTTTTTTTTTTTTTTCTTTGCAAATACGTCCAATCCAAGTTGGGATTCACTGCTGTGTCATCACCGAGTTTCTCTCCAACTTCAGTCCCTGAACAATTACTCTTCCTCCCCCCGTCACGCTACTCCAGAGCAAACTGGAAGACCTCAGTCATCATCCTCGTTTTAGCTCAAATTTGGTGGGATCAAAGGTGGCCAGCTGGGTGTGGGCGGGGAGCAGATGGTTGCATGCTCAGAGGAGACCAGGCAAAGGCCCTTCAGGTTTTAACACCTCCTCTCCCCTGGGTGCCCCGGGTGGGGGGGATCCGGCTCGGGGAACCTACCTGAGCTCAGTGGCATGACTAGCAGGCTTCCACTGCACCACCCCCTGCTTGGCTCACATATGGCGCCAGTTTTCAGGGCCCTGAGCCGGGGTTCTGACCTGAGGAAAAGAAATGGCAGAAGGGCAGGGGAAGGTATACTTCACTCATTAGTATAACTATCAAAATGAATCAGTTAATGAGGACAAAGAATACAAAGAATTGATTGACAGCAATGTTCATTGAACTCTGAAAAATTGGCAAATGTCTTTTCAACACTTCCTTGACTTAACTGCGCTGATTTTGATTCACTTCCGTCATACACCAAATGGATACCTTGAACCTATTTTAAACATTTTTTCTAGACATTATTGTTTTTGTCTGCTTTGTTTCCTATTTCGTCGTTTTCTATCTTGACACAACATTATACAAAGTTCCTCTTCAGTTCATAAACCACCCTGGAAAAAAACTCAATTTTAATCTATGAACAAAAATAAAATGACGTGTGAATTGTTTTGGAACTAAAATGAGATAACTGTTCCTCAGATGTCAGTGATTTTACCTCTAGTAACCCGTTGTTGTTTGGGCTCTACAGTCTACAAGGCGATGGCTGGTTAGAGAGACTGCAGGTGCTTGAGCAGATTAATCCCTCAGCAAATCAGCTCTGCCTCAGCAATCTCAAAGTTCCAGGAAATGAGCCTGCTGGGAACGTGAAGTGGTACTTGTGGTCTGGGATTATGACTTTCAGACTTGTTGGCCTTGAGAACACAAATGTAGCCTCTCGAATCGAATTTTCAGAGGGAATAAGTTCTGTGGTGTGGGTGGGGGGTGGAGAGGTGGGCTGGTTTTGGATTCATCCACTGACCAATGTTTTTTTGGGGATAACTGTTTTTCCATAAATCCATCTTAAGTAGTCACATTCTCCCTGTGGCTAATAGGATCATGATGGGAATAATCTTTACAAATCTGACAGAAAAAAAGAATGTCCTGGCCTTCAACTTCTTCCTCTCGGTAAATGAACAATTTCAAGAGTCTTTCCTGTGGGACAAGGGGGGGGCAGGGGAATTACATTGGCAAAGAGGCAAAAAGTAAGAGCAAAACAACATCTTTTTCTCAGGGGGTTAGATTACCATTACTGAAGCTTTGAAGTGGACAAATCAGCATCCAGTGTGGTTTGAATAACATTTATGTATGAATATGCACACATATATGGACACATAGATATACATGTATATGCATGGAGGTGAAGTCCAGGATGTACCCTGCCTCTTGTCTTTAGCCCCGTTTACATGACAACATTTCACCTGAAAACCCCAAAAAACGCAGTGAAAAACTCTGCATTTACACAAAACACTGAGGGGCTGAAAAGACTGTAGTATGGATGCCAGGCCTGTAGTTGGCGACATAACTGTAGGAGCTGTATACACAACAACGGTTTAGAGGAACAAGCTGATCATCTGGAGTATTAACTGAATGATTCTTTGTTGATTGAAAAAGTGGTGCAATAGGTGCACTTTATGTTGACAGTCAGGAGGTTCAGCAGCACAAGCACAACTCAGTCATCTGCTATTGTTACTTTTGTTGTTGTTGTCCCTGTTTGTGCATGGCCATGCCACCATGAAAGTGTAATGCACACATGCAAAGCACGGAGTGACGTCAGTACTCCCACCAAAGACCTTAGCTTGCCTTTTACATGTTCACAAAGGTGAAACAGCGCTTCGGAAAAATTCCACTCCAGAGGCTGTTTTCAAAAGTTTCTGTTTTAAATCAGCTAAAATGCTGTTTCCATGTAACGAGAGGCAGAAACTCAACAATACCTTTGCGTTTCACCCGAAAGCCGTTGCGGTGTAAATGGTGCCTAAGACAGCTGGGACAGGTTTCAGCATCTGCAACCCTGAACAAGATAAGCAGTAGAAAATGAAGAATAAATGAACATATATATGTAATTATGAATTAGTTGACATATGCTTCCCCAGTCATCAAGAACTTTCCTGTTTTCTGACTGCTTGTTGAATACAGAAAGATTTTCTTCCCTGAAAGTCCAATGGATAATTTGTAAAATAAAAAGAAAAAAATATTGCCCTGTACTTTTCAGCAAGAGACCATTTTTTAAAACAGACCTGCACCCTTTTTTTATAGCAGATTGAAATTGAAAATAGTGCCCCATCCAACATTTGCTCCCCATTCTCACCCTGTCACTCACACCTGGCTGTGCACCGCCCCAAAACAGCCTTGGACGCACACAATACGACCGAGCAAACCTCTTATTGTCATATCAAACACTGACAGCGCTTGGAAACAGATCTGCTCTCTATTCACCCACCTGCTGCAATTCACAAACATATTATTTATAGCTTTCAAATGACAAAGACAACATGAGAGAGAAATCTTTTCCACACTGCTGATATTTATGTCCACCATTACATACTGTTTCTGTTAAAAGCACATCATAGAACATATCTTTGTATCTTGTTTCATCATAGAAACTCATTGTTGAGGATCTCACAAGGGTTCAAGTAATAAGCCAGTCAACAAAGCATAATCAAATAATCTAATTTTAACTTGTTTTTAAGCCTAAAACCACTCTGTTTTAAAAATTCAGCAAGTCGTCGCTACATCTCCTTTTCTTTACTAGTCATCGCTTTGGGAGTGAATGCGTCAAAAAGTCGCAACTAGAGGACCCCCTCTTCTCCAAAGCAATATGAACAAGGATTTCCCAATCCAATCCTGTATCTGGTATCCATCTGATACAGACCTAAAGTTAGATTAGATTTCAGCAGCAGAAACAATCCAAAGAGAATATCTTTTCCACTGCACAAAAGTAAGTGATTGTCATTGCGAGCTACTCAAGGAAATATAGCAAAATTCAGTAGCAGCAACATAACATTGGTACTGTAGGTATTACATAGTTTTATTTTTGTGTTAATTTATTTTTAACACCGTATAGATTACAACTAATCCACAATTCATTTGACCTGCAGATAATTGCCATTTATTATTGCGAAGAATATGACTGAGAGTTGCAATGAATTCTATGAAAAGTCATAAATTGTCCAACCACTAACCCAAAAATTCAAATATGATGAGTTAAAAAGTACAGAACAAAGGAAAGCTGCAAGTCCTATCATTTGAGAAACTAAAACTACAGAATTTTATACATTTTTGACACCCCCGCCCCCTTTCAGACAGTATAAAGCAGTTGCATGACAATCTCCTTTTCCCAAATGAATTAAAATGACTATCCATCTTACAATTTTTACATGAACAAAACTCCTAGACCTGATAACATCAAAAATAATGTTTTAGGAAAATAAACTACCTTTTGCACAGCATGTGTGGATGAAGAAATGGGCTATGCAACTTAAAATATATTTTTTTTCTTCTATTTCTTCTTTTTTTTTTTCACAACCAGGCATAAACATGTTTATCTCTGCTACAGAGGGCTTTTTTGGCGGGGTGACTTCAGCGGACTTTTGAAGAACTGCAGTTTCTAACACTTTTCCAAATGCTTCTTAGTTTCATACTGAAGGTTGCTGCTTGATATTAAGATATATTTGTTACAGATTTTACTAATTTAAGTTATTAAGCACTCAAAATGTGTCTGCCTGGTACTTGTATTATTGTCAGCGGTTTTAACAGAGTCCCACAACTTAAAATAGTTTCTTGGGCTGCCGGCCCCGTTGCATTGTGAGACTAAGGTGCCATCCAGGAAGAATCTATAAGAGAGCATCTCAATGAAAACAAGGTGTTGATTTAGCTGGCATGTGTGTTTTCTCTCTGAATCTGTGTGTGTGTGTGTGTGTGTGTGTGTGTCTGAGTGACCCATTGTGTCCAGACACCTGCCCACAGGCTGGTTGTCTGACTGATGAATCAGTGTCTTCAAGGTGTCTTTGAAGAAGTCCATTGTATGCCTTTGTTCTACCGTCCTAAGCATCCTGTCCTGCGTCTCCCTCTGCACACTAAAGAGAAAATAAATCCACTGCTGACACTGCCACAATGAATGGCCCAGGCCACTGTCCCATCAGCCATCTCCTCCAGCTCAGAACAGAGGAAGAAAAGGATAATGGATGTAGAAACAGAGAAAAGAGAAATAAAAAAACAAAGAGAGTATACAGAGCCTGACAATAGACCTCCATCCTTTTCCCATCAATTGGATAAAAGAATTAGAGAAAAAAAACTCCCCAAAAACTTTTTCTCATTTTTATTCAGTTTTCTCTTTCATTCCCTTCATTTGATTCCTCTCTTATTTGCAATGTCACACCTGCTATCATTCATGTGCTGCGTGGTCTGTCAGGGCAGATTAGAAGCGAGGGGCTTGTGCCTCGACAGCCATCGTACAGTATCAATATTGTGACGGCTGAGGAGCCGCCCGTCCTCACATCTCTTTGCCGTGCAAAGACAATTGAAAAGAGAAAGCGTCACAAACCTGACACCCAAGTCACTTCAAGGAATCCCTTTCAAGAAGAAATAAAAACCTCACCTGACAAAGCAAAGCTAGCCTAGGACAGGAGTAAATAGCATCAAACAGCAAGGGTATTTCCACTTTTAACAAAAGGAAACACACCCGCTGGAATCAATTAAGACTTGGGAAAGCAAATTGGTTATGTTCCAAAAAGTTTCATTTTAATAAACTAGTTTTGCTTATTTTTTATCATATGAAGCTTTGTGTGTGAGATTTATTCAATAATCAGAAGTAGACAAAAGAAATTCAGTTCCAAACAGGTTCAGAAAACTGAGATCATTTCAACACGTTATTGAAATATAATCACTTTCTGTAGTGGCTCATCCATGTTGCTTCATTCATCAAGCCTTTTACCATAAGGCAGAGTTTCCCTCCAAATGTCTTCCGCTGATATTTTTCATAGTTGGACCAAATGTAATAATTTCCTCCATTACAGCACCACTCATTAACCCCAATTACTCTTCCAGGAGGATATTAAAATTACTCTTTTTCTCCAGTGTTCTCAGAAGTCCAGCTGCTCTCCTCATCAACCAGTTTAATCTGTGTAAGTTAGACCGGGATGTAAGCCAAATGAAAGAATGAAACAAGAGGTTAATCACCCTGAATACATCCCCCAAGAAGTATAATTTGTCAATTTTCTGCCTTTTCTCTTAATTTATGAGCAGTCCTGCTTCAGCTGAATGTGTCATTAAATGTTGGGGAATGCTTTCTTTAAAGCAGATTAGTGAAACTTGTGACCCGATGACCTCTGGGACTTACATTTACTTTGAGATCAACATAACGGGAAGCAGAAGTGCCAGGGATTTTAATGCTTTTTATAAGCTTTTGCAATGTTAGCTGCATGATAACAGCTTGTTATTAAATCCCCACCTTTTAAATGTATAATTCTTCTTTTCCATTTTGAGAAACAGTTTACCTTTGGAAGTTTTGTGACATTCCACCTGTGACCACTGCACAAAGCAACAAAGGCCCAGAGAAATTTAAACAAGATGACAAATAAATTGAGACAGAACTGGACAGTGGAATAGAGAAAAACACAAAGACTCCAAGAAAAAAAAAGGAAAAAGGAAGAAAGAAAAAATGTCCCAGGGTGATTACAAGATCAGCATGCCACGGTACAATTACCATCACTTTGAATTTGAAATGGCCATTTAAAGGGCAGTAGAGCATCCTGGAAAATTAAAGCAGAGCCTAATTAGCACACTCCAACCTGACAACGGAGCAGCTTTCAGCCTGGCTGAGCAGAGCAGTCAAGCACGAGGAAGTGACTGAGTGAAGGACTGAAGGGGCAAGGGGGCCCTGCCTGCCGCTCCCGCTCTGAACCCATCACACACCCAACTGTGAGAGACACTCACAAACGCACACTCACACACACACACGTTCAACTCGTATACACCCTCGTATTAACAGCCTCATGAAATGATCAGCCTGACTTGTTTACTGTACCTCAGAAGTTCTAGATATCCTTCTCTTTCTAACAGAATGGTGGCGCTACAGCACATCTTGTCTCCTCCCAGGCCACAAGTCATGGCCGAGGCAGGCCCACGACCCCTGACCCCTCACTGTTAAATTAACATTGGCCCCACTAGAGTGTTGTGCCAAACGTCAGAAGCAGCCTCTAATCCTGTCTCGTTGGCAACTCGGTACCAGACTAGCTCTCCTGTCCAGACCAATCTACCTACAAGGTAACCTCAGCTAAACTCTGCTGTGGGCTCTGCTGCACCTAGAGAGGACCACCTACTTATTCCACCTTGACACATGCTTGTTCGATTGAGAGCCCCCCCCACCCCACACACACACACACACACACACACACACACACACACACACACACAAAATTGATGCTACAGGACAGTTTAGTTTTGAGCAGAAACTTTTTTACCATTAAAGTCAGGGAAAAGTGGAATTGCAAAATCCTGCCGCAGGGATGGGAAAGTGCTGAGAGGAGGTGAAACTAGACACCGTCAAGACAGCTCTGTCTGAGTGTAAGTACGTGTGTGTGTGTGTGTGTGTTTCACCCCTCTCTCTCCTGAGCCCAGGGGTCTTTACTGAGCTCTGGTCAAAGAGAAGGAAGCAGAGCCCCATGGCTGTAGCTGTCACAGAGCACAACAGGTCCATTTTAACTTCTACTGGAAACTTTGCCCAGTGCAGCTGAGTGTGACAAACAAAGTTAAGAAGACAATAAGTTGTGTTTTAAAGTTATAGCAAATAGTTCTGATACTTAGAAGATCTTCACATCTGTTGCTGTCAAGTTGCTCTTCCTGAAGCATTGATTGTTGCTCAGGATGATTTCCTCCGGACAGATCAATCCAAACCTGGTCTATAGACCCACACAGCCCCTCTGTACCACACAGTCAGGGAGCAGGAACCTTGTCTGAAGGCACAGCTAATTTGATTTGAGTCAAATGTGAAGCTCAATCACTGCCTATTAGCTTAGATTTAATTAACCAAAATCTTGTTATTGTGTTGGATGACAAAGAGGTTTCTGTGCAGGAACCTCATTGTCAGATCATTGTTCTGTTTTCTCATTCAGCTCAGTTGAAGGTTGACAAAGGGGGACCAGATGTCAATATGGACTGTTGAGGGACAGGAGGCTCTTGTGATATTATTGTGAGTGGAGGGCAGGTACTTGATAAGTGGATGTTGAAGCTATGGATAAATTATTATAAGCTCTGAGTTTACAGCTTGGGAGCTCTTGAGTCCTCCTTTCCTTCACGAGCCTCCTCCCATTTTGCAGAGGGGGGAATGTAAAGGTGGAAATCAATGACAAACTTTTGAAGTCATATTTTTATTTCAAAATACAACATAAGTATTCTGGAAATTTGTTTGTTATATGCCCCCAATAGTGGAGTGTGATTCTGCAAAACTTGGTATTGATCCCATTCCAAGCAAACATAAGGCCAGTATTCCCAATATCAAGACCGCTATTGATACTTTTTTGCAAAGAAGTCTGTCAGAATTAATCAGGAATTACATACAACCACTGAAATAATGTTTCTTTTCACGAATGAAAGTGAATAACTAATTTTTTTAACTGGAAAATAATCATGTGCTTTAATTTTTTCTGCTTTGTTGTGAAACAGTAAATTTGAATATTTATAGATATCAATTAGGGCTGGGCAGTATGACCAAAAATTAACATTATGGTATTTTTCAAAATCATATCAGTGTCACAGTATTTGACAGTGTTTTTTTTCATGCATTACTGGGATTTAACTTCATTTTCTAATAATTTAGAAAATGATTACTGCAGTAAATTGGCTTAGTATGACATATTTTGCACATGAGGAGTGAATATTGCAGAAGTACATTAGTGTTCACTGTCCAGACCATGTATATGCTAGTAGTAACACGGGTTTGAATGGTCCCATAAAATGCTGCTGTTCACAAAGAGAGGGCACTCTTCATTCTAATGAAGTTAAGGAATCAGAAAGCATGACTGCTGCAGTTAAAATACAGAACCTTTTATTCTGCAAGTTTTGCAACTTGACAAAACAAATTGTCAACTTGGTTCATGTCTCAAACCAAAAAACATTAGTTTCAGCTCGGGAACCGTGACATCATCAGTGGGCGTGTTATATTCTGTGTTGATAAAAAGAGCGAGAAGTTGAGGAAGTCAAGGAAAATGGAGAAGAGAGTGCAGTAGTCGAGTGAGAAGACAAAATGTTTGATGGAAACTTGGTTCAGAGAATTTTATTTATTCACAGTCATGTTGTTTTCACTGATGTCTTGTTTGCTTTTCATACCAAGAAAATGTGAAACTTACAAACTTATAAAGATTGTGCAAAATAGCTAAGAGAGCTGCTGTATAGAGCTGTATAGAGTGGGAATAAAAGAAATGCACAGCAGGGATTTTTTTGTTGAACAATAAGTAAAGCTGCAGCAATTCTTAGCTATTTTGAACATGTGTTCCCTACTTTTACTGGGGTAACACAGAGTAACATCCTCCTACTTTCATTTTGCTTGAATTGGTATGAATGTGGGTTGCTTGGCTAGAAAGCACCAAGGTTCTGTGACTCCAGAATGGTACCGGTGTGAGAGTGATTTCTGAGAACAGCCGGGCTTTTTAGGAATAACCTTTTGAGTCCTACACTCCTTTAGAAGGATGTAGACAACTGTCTTCTGGGCATCGGTCAGTCAGCTTCCCCATAATGTTGTAGCCAACTGACCAGACTAAGAGACCACATCAATCGACCGATAAGAGTGTGACACCATTGGTAACTTTTTTACCTTTTTTTTTTTTTTTTTTTTAAACAATATTTTAACTTTATGAGATACTTCATTACACAATAACAAGAAACAAATCTGAACAGCTTATTAGCCATTTAACCATATTATCTAATCATAAAAGGAAAATGTTGCTGAATCCACCCTACCCCTTTCATATATAACATTCAGATACTTGGAGCTGGTTCTGCTTGTCACAAAAGACACCAGCATTTACAATTAGGCTTAGTTTCAAGCAAAAGAAAAAAAATCTCAACATTTCAGAATGGAAAGTGCAAATCAATCACCTTCAAACAAACTGACATAAATACCATTACAATCCATAAGATCTTATTTTACCTCATCCCTCTCTTAATGCCTTTCTCTCATCCGGAGTGACATGATATTTTTTCCTGGTGACACATGCTATAATTGACAAAGCCTGGCTGCACTTTGCCAAAGCATATTGAGCT